>KN832901.1:0-188954 GCA_000827325.1 Oidiodendron maius Zn
TTGTAATGGATGTATTCGGTAATCTTGAATGTGATATAGTCATCAATATCCTTGCTGGTAGCCTCTGCGCCGATTCCCTTTGGCCATCTCTCCCTCCCTGCCTTTATCTCCTTCATCTCACTCATTCTCAATGTCTTTTGCGTGATGGACGCGAATCAAGGGCCTTCATGTGTTGAAAGGGGTTGATCCTTTGGATAACTAGTCGAATCAAGGGCCTTCGTGATGAAAGGGGTTGATGTTGACTGATATCCTTTAGCAAGTAACGTCTGGCAGAAGCCTCCTAGGATGGGACTGTTAGATATCACTTCTCTTCAAAGTAACACGAGCTCCTGATCTGTGATATCACTGATCAGTGTTTGTATCACTCCGGTGATACTGCATATGCAATATAGGGTCAAAAAGGTTGGTTGAATTAGTTGTTTTTGTTCTAAAGGTAAGGCTACTGCCTTGCTATTAATATATTCGCTTTCCCGGTGTATTGTTCACCCATTCCATATAAGTTGACCCGATCCGATTCGCCTTGGTTATACATTAATTGATACCACTTAGACATTAAAACCAAAAATTAAAATAATTTATCCATTTTATATGATACTGCAGCTCTATGGCACATAAATATACTTTTATTCAACCCCAAGTCTTAATCTCTTTCATGCTCCCATCCACATCCAAAGCCTTGTGCATATCGAAACTGTTCCACAGAAGATGAGGCTCATGTGCCCATCCCCTCCTCATACACTCAAATTCTGCCTTTTTCAAATAGTCTTCCAAGATAGGCTTATAATCAGGGTGTGCGCACTTCTCAATTATCACAGCAGCTCTCTCTTTCGGGCTAAGGCCTCGTACATCAGCCAATCCTTGCTCTGTCACAACGACATCGAGGTCATGCTCAGTCTGGTCAACGTGTGTGCACATCGGCACGATACAGCTTACACCATGCGGGTCGCTTTTTGAAGGACGCGTAGAGGGAGTATGCATGATGCTATACTTGGCGGAGCGGAGGAAATCCGCAGATCCTCCTATTCCATTCAACATTCGCGAGCCCATAACGCAGGTGCTATTGGCGTGGGCATAAATATCAACTTCAACAGGAGTGTTCATGCCAATGACACCCAACCTCCGGATAATCTCGGGAGAATTAGAGACCTGCTGGGGACGGAGGAGAAGTTTGTCGTAGTAATTATCCCAGCCATCATAGAAGCGTTTAAAGCCATCTGGGGAGAAGCGGATTGATGTTGCTGTAGCGAAGTCCAGACGACCGGAGTCGAAGAGATCGAGGAAAGTGTCTTGCAACACCTCGGTCCAAACTTTCATGTTCTCGAATTTTGATTCTGCCAGCCCACCTATAACAGCATTGGCTATGTTTCCAATACCAGACTGAATCGGTAATAAGCCCTTGGGAAGACGGCCATGTTTTACTTCATGCTCAAGGAATTCTATGAGATGCCTTGCAATTCCTTGAGATTTGGCATCTGGAGGAGTGTTTGGTTGGGTTTGGTCCGCATAATCAGATTCCACTATAGCAACAATCTTCTCTGTATCGACGGGAATGGAGGTGGTCCCAATTCTATCTTCCGGCGCCATAATTAGATAGGGCTTCCGGTGAGGTGGAAGTTGAGTCATTGTTATATCGTGAAGCCCTTCAAATGACGGCATGGAAGTGTTAACTTCCACAACAATCTGCCGAAGCTTTGTCAGTCACAGAGTCTGCCAACGAATATATATTCTTACTTTATCAGCCATTTGAATTAACTCGGGCGATGCTCCAACAGATGCTCCAGGAATAATTCCGCCATCTTCAGTAATTGCAGTGGCTTCCACAATAACGACGTCCAGATTTTTATTGCTCGGCCGATCTTTTGTATAGAAACCCTATATCGCACATCAGTGCCACCTTTTTCAAAACTCGGACAGGAGACTCACATAAACCAAGTCCACGGGAAACATCGACAAATGTTTGTCAAAGAACTTGATATTTGAGTTATTAATCCCTTTGGCGATCTGTTTCCCAACTTGATGCGGACTTCGCCTTTCGATCATATTTAAAGCCGCCCACCGGTTCTCTGTTTCGGCCCCAGACGACGCACCAACAAAAAGAGAGTACTTCATCTTCCCTTGTAGGCCATTCTTCTCTACATGGTCAGCAAGCATCGTCGGGATCTTCCTGCAATCGCAACACATCAGTTGGCTCCCTGAAATCTTTACTCCAAGCCAGAGCAGATAAAGAACGTCCAGAAACCCCATAGGGAAAGGCTAAACACACTTGGGATATCCAACACCAGTAAACCCAGACCAGCCCACATAGGCGCCATTTGGGAACAGCGGGAGCAGGTCCTCGGCGTGCGCCAGTTTCTTCAGCAGCGATGGCCGGCGAACACGAGCGGTCAGCTCTGCGGACGCTTTGAGGAGTGAAGAGGACGCCATTTTTCAAGTGATATTCACGGCATGGAGCACAATTGGTATTGCAATAGCTCTGATGATATCTTAGAGGGTCGAGCGTTTTATATATCTCATGACGTAAGGGCATTCCCGAGATAGCTCCAGGCTGCTTTGCCGCGGCTCATGTTTATGGCGTCAATTGGTTGACGTCGATGTGGATTCAAGTCCTGATGTGGAATGCTGTGTGAACATAAGGATATATCGTGCTTAGAATTCTTAATGTGAATGGTATTTGCTTGGTATGGAGTTAAGAATTAGGTGCTGTAATGAGGATACCCTTATATTATTGGAAACGTTGCGAGGCAGAGTGATTTGTGCTGAGAGCTCTCCCGCCTCGCCCAATCACCCGCATACTTGCAAGGTCAGGCTGAGCGCCAAGTTAGTAGGCTTTGCTAGTAGTATTATCCGTTCGTCCGAACAGGGGATACGCATTTTATAGTGGAACGTCTGCTTCAGAAATAATATTCTCTATTGACGGACTTTTGTGGTATATCCCATTCCCGTGACTGTTCTATTTACCTATTTCTGCCATTTCCCTTCCAACTCGTGCTGGCGTGGCCGCTTCTCTAGCCAGTCTCATTTCACTCTGGCTTAACCTTAGGTCCTCGCTATAATTACCAAACGCCTCGATTAACTCGGTCAATCCTGCTTTCAGAGCAGCCAGGATGGTGTCAACCTCTGGGCTCTCCCTCTTCTTCTCCACATCCGTCCAGTGGAATGGCAGGCTGATCTTAAATGCCTCCAGTTTCGTTACACTAGCTGTGAGGGTCTGAATAATAAGCTTCACATCCCTCTGTACGTTGCCATATTTGTCTTCTGAAAGACTGCACACAGCGAATCTCGTCAATGACTCGATGGCATCAACTATTATTCCAACATCTCCGTATGGTGAGCCTAGAACAACGGCAGAAATCCTGCGCCTGTACTCTTGCCGGAACGGCCAGCCGAAACTAGATTGTATGAATCGAAGTGCCCTCTCCTTGAATAGCCCGGTGACACCATTTGCGTCTATTTCTTTCCTCTGCTCGGGAGTGAGCACAGCGCTTTCTGCCCTTGCAAGAAGTTTCTTGGTATTGGGCGAAGAACCCGGTGGGGACTGTCCATGAGCTTTAGCATAGGAGCCTACAGCCTGGGCAACGCCCTTGTTTTTGGTGTTTGGAGCCGTGAATATGTCTCCAGATTGCTTCAACCCATCCTTCAAGGGTTGGCTCAAACGAGGTAATGGTGTGATAGTCTCTTCCTTTCCCTGCTTCATAGCAACAGGCGGTGCTTGAAACTCAGCGATGCGCGTTTCAATACCCTTAATAACTTCTATACATACTGCAAGTATCTGCGACCAAGCAGCTCCCCCCTTTCGGTCAATGTCTTCGAAGATCATTTTTCGGCGGCCCTGAAAACGCTTCGCAATATAAACGAGCTCCCAGAAAGCGAAAGCCTATTAGAGGTCAGCTGAAATGAATGTGGATAATTTACAACGGCAACCTACTCTTGTCTGCAGCTTCTTCCCTTTCAATCCAGTTAATAAACTCCCGTTTGGATCCTTTGATTCGTAGGTGATAGGTCTGTCGTTTTTCAATGGCGCTTGTGCCACATAAGCTGAGAAAGCAGCATTCCCGACTTCCCAAAGCATAACAAGCAGAAATCCAGCCGCGACTGTCCTCGCCAAAACGCTCCAGTGAAAGGGCCGAGTAGCGGGAAGAGCGCTGGACTTGGGTAGATTCCAGAATATCTTAGCGAAGGAGCGTGTGAAGCTCCATGCAAAACTCCTGATCGTCAACGAGTAGATGAAAGGAGATATGACGGCCATGCCGATAGCACGAGATAGGGCGTTTGTAACCAACGCGGGTATCCTCGTCTTCAATTGTACGTAAGGAGGTATATTTGATGTCTCTACCTGCTCAGATGGGGCCTCAGGAGTGGCCTTCGTAGCCGGCATGTCAATTTTGTCGTAGTCGTAAAAAAGGTGGATTCCTGTCTGCAGTAATGCAACGAAAATCAGGTAGGAGGTCAGGTATATGGGTTTCTCATTCAGCACCCGTCGATCTGTCCAGTGGGGTTGCTTTATCCTGTTAAGATCTGCCTCTGGAGGTGCTGACCAGATATATATTTCGCTGAAGAGGTAGGCTGAGAGTAGGTACCACATTGCAGTCTGGACGGTCTCGAGTCGAGCCGCATATCGTGTAAAGGTTTGGTAAGCAGAGTAAGAGGTTCGGAAGCCTACGTGTAGCTGGGCGACTCGAAGAATAAATATCATGAAGGCGGGAATGAAAAGAAGGCCGGCTCTTATGCCGGCTCTTCCAAGTGGAAACCAGGTCCATATGACTGTGAGCAAATTAGAGCGCGTCACACATGAAGGTGTCCAACGGGAGATACATACAGGAGTTCCATTCTCCAACGTAAACTGCCTCCGCATAGCAGAGCGCAAAAAGTGCCGCTGTAGCCCTCGCAAACCGCCTGTGCAAGGCTGGGGTCAGGAAGTCCTTGTATGGACGGATCCTGGGCGGTGGAGGCATCTTGTGCAGTAGGGTGCTCGAAAGCTCTGTTTCTTGGAGGTAGCGACCGTATTTATTGAAGACACCGCTGGTCAGTTTACGCAATGAATCATGCCATCTGGTTGTTGTAATGTTGAAGAATCGGATGATAATAGTCTGTTGACATTCTGGTTTCCTAGCAAAATAAATGCAGCTGCGGTTGGTGACGCGAGGAAGCTCCAACCTCAGCTAGGCGGTACTTACCACGATCGATAATGTAGCCACGCTCTACGAAGATTCAGATGGCTTGCCGATTCCCGTCTCTGGGCTAGCACACTGTATAGTAAATTAGATAATTATGTTCTCACTTTCTTGGGTTATTAAACAGTCTTGTCAAATATGTATTTAAGCCTGAGGCATGAATCCAGGCTCGCTTAGCCGGGTTCCTGAGTGTCGCAGCAGCTGGTTGACGTACCTCTTGGGTCACTAGGCAGGACATACAACGTACAACAACAAGAACAAGAACGTTATTCAGTTCGCCTTCTACTCTTTGCTGCTGCCATGTCTTTCGATCACTTATCATCGCTGGAATCCCAGCCGACCAACATAAGACGTCAAGATGACCCTCAATACGCCGACGATCCAGAGTTCCAGCGCTTGTCACAAGAGCTGATGTCGAAGCTGCTCTCATTAGGCGGCAACGTGTCGAAGCTCCAGAACCAGATTGCGCTGCTGGGGACCAAGAGGGAGACGGATAGAGTGCGGGAGAGAGTGCAGACTCTGTTGGAAGAGTTGAAGGATAGCTTCAAGGATGTTGGGGAGGGCGTCAAGAAGATACAGAGTTGGGACGATGTCAGCGTAAGTCCCAAACGAATACCAGCGAGTGATATCATTTACTAATTCAGTAAACCAAGCCGTCGCAGAAGTTAACACAACGAAAAATTGTCCGCGAGTTCCAGGCGAACCTCACAACATTCCAGGGCGTGCAACGCCAGGCCCTCGAGAAGGAGAGATCGACTGCCTCCGCGGCCCGAGCAGCATTAGAAGAGCAGCCTGCACATGGAGAAGAAGCAACCGGCCAAGCTGGCCAGCAACAATCTCAAGAGCAGCTGCGGCTGGCTTCGCAAGATGAGGTCGAGTTCCAAGAGTCCTTAATCGTCGAGCGGGAGGCGGAGATCCGGAATATCGAGCAGGGTGTAACCGAGCTGAACGAGCTGTTCCGAGACGTTGCCCACATTGTGACCGAGCAGGGCGAGGTGCTAGATATGATAGAGCAGAACGTCGATAACACAAGGACCGATACGAGGGCCGCTGACCAGGAGCTGAGGAGCGCGTCACGGTATCAGAGGAATGCTCGATCGAAGGCATGCATTCTGTTACTGATCTTGGCGGTCATCCTCACCATTGTTATTCTGGCTGCTCTTTCGTGATATTTGGACTGGTCATGATTATCTTCCTTGTTCGGCGTCGTGGAGTTTCAGGTGCTTCGGACATACCATCTTCCGTCAGAGAGGCCATCTGCTTTCATACAGGTCTACGCGAACAGCTTGAACAGATTATAATATAACACTCTTGAGATACCGAGGTGTTGTCTATTGTCTAATGTGTTTGACGCGTATGCTGTTCCTCTGTTATATTGTAACTTGCGTCTAGATTTCATTCCAGACTGAAATAGAAGAACCCTATACCAAACTAAAGCAAAATAACCATTAAATTCAGAGCATATATCATTTCATTTCATTTCATCCAACCTCTTTCTTCTTTACTCTCTTGGATGATATTAAAACCCCCCGGGGATGACACCACCAGCGCCAGGCTCCCTCCCATTTAGGCTCAGGTGGTGTGCCTAAGTCAGCCCAGGACGAATCTACGTATACATCTACCCAACCACATGGTATGACAAATGCCGGCCTTTAATGTGGCTTCAGGGCCTAACCAGAAAATCTTTGACTATGATTTTAGTAGATCTCCAAGGCGCTATGAAGGAGGGCATAAAAGCTCTCTTAATCAAGGACAAGCCAAAGATACACTACGCGTTTTACACACATTATTCAGTCGCGCAACGGTAATATTTATCTGCTGCTTATTTGTCTGCTCGATATTTCTCTCCTCTGTTACTTGCTTTCATCTCTGAGGTTTTCGCATTTTAGATAGAAAAACAGCTGCTCTTTCCCTTCAGTTCCCTCGTCAAATTACACAAGACTGCGCTCTCCCAAAGTCTCCCCTCGTAGAAGAGAATCGGTAATAGCCGCCAACCTAGCCAGAGAAACGTTTCCACCTTCGCCCCCGCCCTTTATAATACACCGTTCCGTTTTATATTCCGCCAGCACTGTAGTCAAAAGAGTTTTTTGATAAAGGTGCAAACCGTGTCCTCTAGGTGTTCCGTATATCCAACAAATTTCGGCGAGCCTTTCCCAGCCCGCTGCGCCGTTCAGTCTATTCCAGCAAGCCAGTTCTAATTCTGTCACCAAAACACCTCCAACAAAGGAAATCAGGCCGGCGAGAGTGTAGACCAAGCCGGCCTGAAATTCAATAGTGATTACTGAGTAAAATAGGAAATCGCTGTCCAAGGAGTGTAGCTTGCTAAGGAGCGTGGGGTATCTAATTGTAACAATAATGAAAAGTAGCGGCGTGCGTAAAAGCCGTCGTAATATCGTAAGGTCTTGTTATAGAACCAAAAACACATTAGAAAATAGGCCGTGGGGCTCCGTCTATGCGCTATTTAGAGCTTCCCGAGTGAGACGGGGAATTTCTCCGTGAGAAATTTGAAGAGCTTGGACTTCTTGCTGGGTGTGTATCGCAGTTGCGCCGCGACCTGTACCATAGGTCCGACAATGTCTTCGTCCCCGAGCTGGGGGAACTTGCCATCGCTTCGGGGGTCATTAAGCGATGGGATCTTGGTCATAATGTTGCGGCTGCCGTCGCTGAGAGTAGTGTGTTTCAACCGCGCGAATGCATCGGATGAGCTCTCGGAAGTATTCTTAATGGTGAGGTCGTTGTTTTTCCTCCAAGCTGCGTCGATCAAAGCCCATTTCTGTTCGGTCAGCTTGTACGTCTTAGATGTGGCACCATAGTGCTCCCCAGTTCGTACGAGGTGCCTAGTGTAGTTGCACCTAGCCAGATCCCAATTGGCGCGCAACTGCCGACAAGCTTCGAGGTCAAAGTTATCAGGCATATAAGGCTCTGGGTAGATGGTGAAGTTGGCGTGGCCTAATTTATTCGCCCATTCATCATCAGGATCGGCGATGACAATGCCTGGGAACTCAGAAGAGGGGGTGAGTTGTCCAGACCAGTTGAGGTTCGTGCGATGAAATGACGAGACAGAGGGTTTGGTACTGAGAGGCGGCGATGGCAATCCGACCAGCTGTGAAGCAATAGGATCGATGCCATGTCCAGAATCAGAAAGGGGGTCGTCGCTTGGTTCCGCCACCGAAGGGGATTGAAGGGGCGACTGAATCGGCGGGATCCGAGAAATACCCGAAGAATCTGTCATCAGGGGAGGGAGAAGAGGCGTGGTTGCCATGCGTTCAGGGGGATCTTCGCCACACCCATTGGCCTTCTCGACGTCAATGGGGGTGACGGGGATGAGATCCTCGTGGCTGTCGTATATACTTCTTGTCGGGGTTGGGGCGACTTGAGGTTCGAAGGAGTTCTGTCTCACCAGTCGGGTCGACCTCGACATCGACGATGAACGACTTGAGGCACCGAGCGAGGCAGAAATATCTCGCAGAGACTCGGAGTTGACCGATGGTGGACCTCCCTCTCTTCTCAGTCGCCATCTCCGAGAGAAAGAAGGAAATTTCGTCCCAAAGCGTGTCGCAAGCTCAGTCAGTGGCGACTCGGCCGCCCTTCTCCTCTTGACTGCAGGAAACTCGTCGTCACTGAAGAAACTGTCGACAAGGTCATAATCATACTCCTGCTTCGATGGTAGAAGTCCTGCGCTTTGCACCTCACGGTGAGCGCAATATGGGTGATCACCTGTAAAGAATAAGAATTAGCTTTGCCACAGCTTTCTTGCCGTTGTTGCACTTACATAAACAATCGTAGAGCGGGCGGGCATCCTCGAACATATTGAAATCCTCCTCTTTCTCTTGGATCTCTTCAATCACGTCGGGTAAACTCCGCTTACTCGCCTTCGCGATGAACGACGGGGAAGCAGGGCTATCGGCGACAACAGAGGCGTGGTACGTCGACTCGATCGAGGAGGCGGAGCTGGGGTATCTCATATGTCGAGCGGAGAAGGTGGGAGTGACTGGTGAGGCTGCTTCGGAAGTAGATGAGGTGTGTGTATGTGAGGTTGCAAGGTCCACTTCCGAGTCCGACATGCTCTCCCGCTTCCTGCGCTCCTCCACCAGCTGCGGTAGTAATAGTGGCTTCAGTTTCGGTGACATTATGGGTCGATGTTGCGCTGGGTGCGCGCGAAGTTGTGGTGTGGATCGCGTTTTCAAAGGTTTGTTGACGACATCTTGAACTCTTTTATGGTTGTTTTTCTTTGTCGCGTCGAGTGTTGATGAGTCGAGCTGATCAGTTGATCCGGGGGAGATTGCGTCTTCGCAGTCTTGTCATACGTGGTCGAGGATCGCTGGAGAGGGGAGGTGAGTTCGGACGGTCCACGTAGGTCGTGATCCCAGGGCTCGAATGTGATTCTGCGAGGACCTGATTCCACCACCAATCAGACTCTGCAAGCTCGCATTGCAGCCACTTGTATAGGTGGGGTTTGTGCCTGTGGCGCGGGGGTCGGATTCTGAAGAACTCACCAGATTTGGAGGCCGGTGGGCGCGCAGCAAGCACGCTGTTGTACGTTGGGACGATGCTAGACGGTATCGTTGCAGAAGAGGACGATGCACACGACTTCGTAGAAGAAGAGAGAAGAGAATCGCCCACGGCGGCGGGTCGGAGCTAAGGGCACACTGACCGTTGGGCTTCCTTCGTCTCTGGGAGAATGCAACGGGCCCGGGACCCGCTCTCTGCGTGTGCTGGATTTCTTGGTAAGCTAGGAAGCTGGCCTACCGGGGTCCCGGGCAACGGTGTAACTGTACAGGGCGCTGGGCTTGCACGATGGACCAGCCGGGAAGGTTTCCTGTCTCTCCGATCAGGACTGGCTCTGCGTAGCTGGCTCTCTGGCCCTGTGCCCTAGACTTCGCAGAGTAAGGTGTTCCGTCCTGGCAACACGGCTCTGGGTCGCGGCCTTCCTGCCGACTGACAGCGAGGATGATTGGATTCCCTACGCTCTTTTCTCCTCGCCGTACAGCAGCCGAACGCACCTGGCGAAACGCCTTCTTTCTCCACTCCGACCGCCTGCGCGCGGTGGGGGCTGGTCCCCTGCGGCAGGTACCGTATGGAGCCAGCAAGGAGCTACCGTCAGCAACAGGAATTCCGCCCGGGTACCTGCACCGTTGTGTTCTTGCGCGTGGTCAGAATGGCGGGTGAGAGGGCAACCAGCACCAGCGGACAGAGGGCTGACGGCATCGGCAGTTATGCGTGGTCGTCCGAAGTGTGCAAAGGGCTACATGCGGGGAGTGTCGATGGCAATCCTCTAGAGCAGAGAGCAAGAGCTTCTGCCTGTCTCATGGGGGAGAGAAAAAAAATTATCCCACCCGCGGAGATAGAATCCCGGAGGAGCCATCCAGACTCCACCAGCCCGGAGTTTGTCTGGTTAGTCATCAACTAATCTATTCCTCAGGCCAGAGCTGGATTGCTAAGGCCCCGACAGCATTCCAGACCGCATCCCCCCATTTTTCGTACCAGCGTTCGGAGGCCCTCCCGTGTTCCTAGCTCATCGTGCATCCCTCTTCGGGTAAGACAGAACAAAACAAAAACAAAGAAAAATGCTGGATGATATCGCATTGCCAAAGAGACAGGTTACGGAGTACAGTAATAGCATCAATTGCAGGCGTGTCGCGTCGATTGCCTCTTTCGGCACATCCAGCAGTTTCCTCGGACCTCGCTCGCGCTCGTCATCCTGCCAAGTGCAATGAAAACCTATGGCGCTTGTGCGGAGGCTGTACCTCTCCCACCCCCGCCGGGTCGGGCGGACGGTACGTTCAACGTGGTAACAGGGTGTTGGCCTGGGCTGGCCGTTAATATATCTGATCGGGTGGGATGACGTTGCCGAGGGATTCGGGTTGGGAACACGCTCAGACTGGTGCACATGTTATGCAAAGACAAAAGAGGCTGGCAGCGATTCGTTCACGTCGTGTAATTCCTAATTTCTATGCTGTGTTGCCCGTCTATGTGATTATCGCGCATATAGCTCGACGAGTTTGTGCAGGTACATGCAGAAACTGGGTCTTCAAGAGGTTTTGACTTGCTGACCCTGCTGGGGATGCCCGTTGCTCACCCTCAAAAAACAGGAAACAGGATGAACACCCCAGCCCCTCTTTCTCTAGAACCCCGATCTCACGTCCAGTACTTTTGCCATATCTGCCACTCCGAGTCACTGCCACTGAACTAAACGTCTGGGTCAGTATGCGACAATCTGTGGATCAGACGAAAACAATGACGTACTGTAAACGCCACCTCTGTGATATCCTGAAAGCCCTCTGTTATCACAGGGCGCTGGTAGCGCGACGCGAAACCGCGAAAAGCCAAGCTGGGGAGGATGGCTCGCTTTTCGGGATTCATCTGAGACAGTAGTTCAGCTTTAGCTCTATGCTCACGTCTCGTCCGAGAATATGCGAGGGTGCAGAACATTGCTTGAGCAGGACTAGATGAGGGGGGTGGCATACCTCTTTGTTTAAGGATCGCACCACATCATTGTGTTCGCAGACCTCCGCAGGTGCCGTGAACAGGACACACCGGATTGGGACCGAGTGCTTCGCAGCCAACTCCACCCACTTGCTACGGACTTCTATATCGGCATTTGTATTATCTAAGAGCAGACGATCAGTATATCACGGCATTTCATCCTGGGTATGAAAGGAGCTCACCAACAGCTACCGACTTCCCCGCATCCAGACACTCCTCCGCAACTTTGAGGCATTTCTCTCGCTAGTCAGATGTTAACTGATCTTCAAAGCTCTGAGATCTGCGTGACGTACTGATTTTAAGGTATCTTGATTTACACGTGCATATCCCAGAGGCTCCAACTGCTTCCAGTAGAAAGTTGACTTTCCTGCACCTGGGCTGCCGCAGAAGAGAATAATATCTTGATTATTCGTCTTCGCATATACTTGAGCTACAGCTATGAGTCAGTTCGCCTCTTGAAAGCATTAATTCTACAGGTTTGCTGTAACTTACCTTCAGGAACTCCCGCACGGAGATATTCGCAGGGATCGAACGTACGGACGAACGGTCGAGGTTCTTCCTTCAAGAAAAATTCCTCGGGCGTATGAAAAGCGATGCCAGTATTACTTGCAAAATTCCTGTCCATGTAAGTAAATCTACGACACCGTGTGTTTCATAGAATCTACCTATCTGAGCAAGAGAAGTCCTTTTGCTTCCCTCCATCTGCCGTGCGCCCCCCAGCATCTCCCACCATTAGTGAATTCTCCAGGTCAAGATCTCCGGGTAGATGGATATCGTAGTCTTGAAGTAGTTCTTTCCACATGCCCATCCTGGGTTTGCGGAATATATCCTTCTCCGTAGCCGCGTATATACTGATGGGCAGGTCCAGTTGGCTGAACACAGCAGCGGCTTTGGTCTTGAAAACTGAGAGCTTTGAGTGATGGGCCTTGGGCAATTTGGGATCCGGCCGCATGGAAATCCCGGCTTGGTTGCTGATTACGACAATCCTGTAGCCGTCCTCTCGATAGAGCTTCCTGAGCGTTCGCGGGACTGATGGATGCCACCATTTCCAGTCCTGGGCATCTGAGGCAAATTTCTTTCCCGACGACGTGGTTACCAGAGTTGAATCCTGTTCAGGGTCAGTCACAGGTTAGACATTATGACACTAATATATCACGAAATTTATGGCTCTCACGAAATCGAAGGCGGCAACTTTTCTTCTCTTCTTGTCATTTGCGTCCGCGCTGTCATCGTTCACAGGCACGTATTTGCCAACGAGAAGTGTTTTGGGAGAGTCTCCATGCGCTCCACGTTCGTACCATTGCATCTTTTCTGGAGGCTTCTGAGATGTTGGCATAAAAAAGGATGCGACAGCATTTTCTATGAAACAATCAGCATATATTATATCTCCTCTCGAGAGAAGAGGCCTTTACGTGTTGTTCCAGACTGTACTTGAACCTTCCTGCGCAGAGGTGGTGGTGATACAGGTGCTGTGAGCTTTCGCTTACTACTACTAGAAGACCCTGCCATAGTTAGTAGGAAGGCCTTGCTTCTGGCATTACATAGAAATGCCAGCTTTGTGAATTTGTAACAGTGTTGTAGTTTTTGAGTTGGGAAGCGTGAGACTTCTCCTGGGCGCGCGAAGTTGAGTTTGAGTTTAGTGGTCACACACAGATCGCGTAAATGGAGCGTGACCACATGACCTGATTTCAAAATCAATAAGGTACCTACTAAACTTAAAAAGAAGTCTCCTACATAGGTTAAAAAAAGGGACCCATAGTCAGATCGCACTTATCATATTCAGTATTAATCAGGTGTTAAACCTCATGGGTAGCCCTTTTGGATCAAAAGATACCTTAACAGATCATATTTCATATTTATGTACAGTACTATTCTGTAACACGGGATACATATAGTTTGCGCAGGGTGTAATGCTGCATTGGGCTTTTTTCCTACAGAGATCCCAGCAGCCAATCGAATCGTTTCTCGGCCATATCTTCGCCTTCAATTAGTGGTTGCAGAGTCTTCAAGATGAAGTCCATATCCACTTCAGATGGCTTCCATCTCTGCCGAATCTCCTCCCAGATATCTATTGTTCTAGACTTTCCCGAGCACTTCAGAAAAGCCCTCAGCGCCCACAAGGCAATCCACTTTGAGATGTACAAATCTGCTACCCCGTCGTCTATGGCTCGGAGAAATGACTTCCACACACTCTCCAGCCTGTCGTCTGTCCACTCAGTGTAGCGAATGCCTCCATGCAGGGCAAACCCCTTGAGAAGAGCGAGGAAGAGAGCGCCATGAAGAGGGATTTCAAACCACTTCATCTCGTCAAGATACTTAGCTACTTTGTCCAGCTCACCGGCCCGGACAGCGAAGTAGTTGACCAAGATCCGATACGTCTGCGTATCCGGGGCAATGATCGACTTTTGACGATATTCCTCCAGTTTTGTCGGGTCGTGTCGTGCTGTTTTGGCTAATTTTAAAAGCGATAAGTTGATCTCTCTTCGAGATTTGAAGTCTTTTGGAGGGATTCGTGACTTCCTGTTCACCAGATGGGCCTGTTTCATGCGCTCGTAGACATTCGCTGCTGCATTTGCCTCATGAGCGTGGATGAGAGCAGATATCACGGCGTTCAGGACGACCGTATCGACGATTTCGCCAGCGTCAATAAGAGCTTTATATGCAGCCCGAACGCCATCGCCATTCCCTTTGAGCCCGTAGTAGTGAATTTGGCTCACGTAATGAAATCGGTTGTATCTGAATCCACGTTCTTCCATCTCCTTGTATATCATTTCAGCGAGAGTAAACTTGCCGGCCTTACACGCCACGTCAAACAATACGTTGAACGTAGCATCGTTTCCTTTTACTCCCACAATATGCTCCATCTCTCTCCACATTTGCAATGCAGCCTCGACTTCCGCTTCTGTGGATCTATGGACGTATCGTGCGGCAAACGAAATAGCGCTTGTCCACTCGGACGTAGTTAATGGAATAGCAGCTCCCTTCATATCATCGATGACAGAAAAATATCGTAACATGGAGTGCTCGTCTTTACGCTCAACAACAGCCAGGTGCCGGAGAAGCCTGTGCCTAGTTTTGGATTCAAGATATGGAGCCCGCGGTGCCGGAAGATCCCTGTATAAGTTGTATACCTCCTCGGGATCTCGTGTGAAGTCTTTCAGTGCGAGATCCAGCAGCTCAATCGTTGCCTCTGCGTCGGGGCTGCAGGGCCACGCACAATGTGGAGGTGGCCAGTCCTCCTCCTCTTTGTCGGTGACGGTAAGATGCGGCCCATCGGGATGCCTGTAAAGATTTGGAGGTTCCATCAAGGGAAGACCGTCCGTGAATGACTCTCCGCCATAGTCGTCAACCAAGGCCAGAAGCTCTTCCTTGGTAGTATTCGGATGAAACGTATAGTTGCTTTGCTGAGGCGCCTTTGAATTTGGATCCTTCTGACTAGATATATGTTCTGTCGTCCCCTGCCCCTTTTCGGAGATCGGCCGCCTCGTAGATGTAAAGTATGTGCATGTTGGCAGCACTGCACTATGTTTCCGGCAACGGCTAGCTTTTGCAAGTGAACTGATGAACCAAGCTTCAAGTCTTACGCTATCTGAAGTCATCGGCCCGGGAACTCGGAGTCGAGGTTCTCTGAGTTTACCAGTCCGCAGTCCTCGAGAAAGGGTTGCCGGGTATAGGAAAGGAAGGGCCTGGCAAGTAGCTACCTTCGAGGCGAAAGTTCCGCTCGAGGTGGTGGAACAAAAGATGGACATGAGCCGCCTGGCATATCGGCCCTGATCGCTTCTATTCTTGCAGACACATTGAAGCTTTAGAAAACTATGAGGGACGAAGTGCCGCTCTTTTAATGTCGAATGAGACGAATGTCGGTTTCTGCGTCCGTGCTGGTGTTCTTTGTTGTGCACCTCGTAAGGGATCTCCCGACGAAATTTCGAGGTTGACGCGCTGCGCGGAATTTGCCGACCACAGAGCTACAGAAAAGTTGACGACTTCAGGGACTTCGTACAAACCTCCAGGTCACTGCAACAAACCACCAACTCAAAGTTGTGAGTTCCGGTTCATGAGAAGAAATTCATATAACATTCAGCTAATGTACTATTTAGTGTCGATTCATCACTATCGTAAGATGGGGAAGGTAGGGGGCCGAAACCTCATGGCTCCAAGGGTCTATCAACAAGCCACAATGTTCTTAGAAAATAAGCTCTGGAGTCAAGTGCCACCTTGGTATACTACAATGGGATCAGTCCCTCCTCCTGAGATTCTAACGCGAACGCTACCTCCCCAACACCGAGAGCGCAAATTAAATTCGCGAGTGCGGAAACCGAGCAAGATGTTTAAGCCTCTACCCTTAGAGTACGAAGAGGACCGATTACGGAAGGAGTTCTACTCCGATCATCCGTGGGAGTTAGCCAGGCCGAGGATTGTTTTGGAAAATGATGGGAAGGATGGGCAGAGATGCGATTGGAGCAGGATACAACAGCGGGGGCGACCTTTGAATGGCGAGAGGTATTGATGGCCTTTTTGGGGTACACGGGGTTCTAGTACTAACATCCTCTCAGTGTAATTCAACGGCAGCTATGGCTCATGAATGAAGGCAGACTGGACAAAAACGAGGCGTACGATATTGCACGGAAAGAGTTCTATGACTTGCGGCACGAAGAAGAAGTAGAAAGACGAGTTGCGAGAGAAGAGGCACTGTGGGTTGGGGCAACGTTCGGGAAGGGGGCGTTGGAGATTGGCATGGGGTTGGAAGATAAGATTTATGAGGAATGGAAAACGTGGGCTGTAGAAGAGGTTCAAGCGATGGAGAGGGCCAGAGACGCTGCTTATACTGGCATTGGAACTGCCAATCCTGATGATGGAGGTGAAGACCTAAATACGGGATTAGATGCCGCTGAGGCTGATGTTGTTCACAATGCAGCTCGATAATGCGGGACACATTTGTAGGCATAGCGGCGGGATGGGGTTTGTATGATATAGATCTTCAATGTATCATCTGTTGAGCTCGGCATGCTTGGAATATAGATGGAGGTATGATATCTCTTATTGGCTACAGTAGATGCTTTTCCGCTAATTGGGTTGTGAGTTATGCCAAACTTCCCTAGAACGGCTATAATATGAATCAAATGACGACACAGATTCGATGGGAAATTAGGCATTTCAGATATCTTCTAATCTTACGTATCTACGAGAAATCCTTTCCAGTCCACCTTCGTACCCGTTCCACCCCTGTTTATAGCCTTGTTCAGCACCTCCCATTGCACTAAAAACTTATCGCAGAGGCCCATCCGCAGAAGGACTTTACCACTGAGGCTCAGAGTCTTAACTCGGGCCCAACTCTCTACATAAATGACCTTCATCTTCTGCCTGGGCGCTAGCCCAACGAACTTCAAGATCACACTTGCTATAATAACTATTACTGCCGTGGCCGGGCCATTCGTAACTATGAGATCCGGGTACTCAAACGGGGAAACGGCGGATGTCGCTGCAGCCCGGTAGAGCGCGTTCAAGCTGCCAATTAGACACATTAGAGAAGTTATGGGCGTAGTGTACAACGTTTGGTGAATCTTCCTTGCTCGGGGAACAGTTGTAACCTCCCATTTTCCCGTTACTGCATGCAGAGCTCCTGATTGCGATACAGTGGTGGAGTGTGTGTATTTCGTCTGAATTCCAGCTTCTATCTCTCGGGCTTTGGCGGCAGAGAAGTTATCTCCAGACGAAACTATGTAGGTTCTATGGGCCCATCTCCTAGGGTTTACGCCACGGAGAAGGGACATCATTTCTGCAGTGTGGCCCCCAGAGCCTAGAACTATCACCATGTGGGAGCGTTTGTCTTTCGGGATTTTAAGTCGACTGTAAGGGCGAAAGCGCGTAGAGGGAAGGATATACAAGAGTCGAAGCTATACAACAGCGTTAGGGTGTTTTAGGAGAGTGGATGGCATTGTATACCTACAAAGGTGCTAGTGATGATCACCAGGAATGTGGCAGCGAAGAGAGGTAAGGCTGAGATACCAACCGCCATTTTGACGACGCGAGGCTGAAAGACTTGACAAGCTATGGACGCATCGATACTATAGGCGCATCTCTCCAACCACAATGGTAGCTGTGGTTTGCGTTGTTCTTTCAATTGAACTCCTTTCCACTTGATCGATGTCGTTGAAAGGTTAATCCTTCGAAGATTCGGTGAAGTGTCCAGATAGAGTTGGAAGCCTAGCCTCGGTTGCACCTTACCAGATCACACACACCACAACAAGAGAGTACTGGATTATATTCACTGTAATTCTTTATTTGAAGTTTCATAATTCATCGATTCACTTCATGTTCTCGACTGCGGGGACCGCTATCACAAAGACTCAGAGAGTCACTTGGTTGACTATATATCTCATCGCAGAAGACAGGTCCTTTTAGTGACCGAAAAATCTCCCATCCCAATTTCCAATTTATCCACTAAGTTCTCATCTCACCTGCTCATTCGGCCCCATTCGATAAATATCTTCGTTGCATTAAAACAGTGCCTTTCGTGGCGAAATGACGTTTGGAGGTTGCTCACCGCTGTCAACAGGGATTAGCATGGCGGCGCAGAAAACCCGAAATCATGCTGGCAGAATTGTCGCAACTGCCATACCTGCATCATCAACTACTGCTGAGGCGCTCTACTTCTCTGGAAATACGCAAAGTCATGGACACATGGCTCCCAATTTTGGCCTGAAGTCTCTCGTCTGCTTCTACTGCAACAAGAAGTCTGGCCTGAAGTATGACGGACTCATAACGCAGTGGCATTGCAAAAAGTGCGATTCAGAGAACTTCCTGGATGAGGTATGCCCAAATACAAGTAGCTGGTAATCTCTGCTGATCTCTTGATAGAATGGCGACATCACAGATCCCCCAGTTGCCACCAACTCTGCTGCACACACCGACCTCCAATATGCTATCCCGGGCCTAGACTCGATCCCGGCTGGGACATCCTCACAAGCGGACGGATCGAGCATATTCTGTTCAACATGTATTCAGAATCAACATCTCTACACCTCATGCCTGGCGCAATACCCAATCGAAACCGACCCGAATCATCCTGAATACAAATCCCTAGAGCGCAAGTACTATAAGTTTCGAGCCAACCTCGAGAAGCAATATCCTCAGGTCTGCGAAGACTGTGAGCCTAAGGTGCTTGAGCGCATGAGAGAAGCTGGCAAAACTGCAAAGACAGATTATCTCAGACGGCTTTTGCAGCAGTCTCGTGAGAGAAGAGTTGCAGCTAGATCTGGGGCCATTACTACCTCTGGAATACTGGAGCTTGGGGGTAAATGCTTGTGGTATTTTGGGCTTGGGTCACAACTGCTTTGGCATATCTCAGGGTTGATCATTGCTGTACAGCACAACTACCAGACAGTTTTCGATACTTTAGTTCAACATGATTTATTAACAGCCATCCACTGGCTTGCTGACAGCTCTTCTGCGCTATCTATCTGGGGCTTCCGGTCGAGTTTGGCCTCCCTTTGGTGGAATCCAAGGTTTAAGCACTTAAATAATGGCTTCATGAACCATATTAAAGGATTTGGAGAGTGGTATAAGTACCAAGCAACTCTGCTTCTCGTTCGGGCAATCTATTATTATATGATGAGAACCAGTATTCTTGCAGACCCTCTGGCTCCGGCAACCCTAGGCGCTCACCTGTTTGGACTGGGATTTGCTACCTATGTAAGTCTATGATTATATTTTAAATTCGTCGACTGACACTTTAAAGCTAGCAATTGCGGCGAATCGTTCGCTCAAGGTTGATATGACACGCCTCTGGGACTTTACACCCAACAAACTTCCTCATGTCGGACCGAGTTCAAGTCCGAGCCCGAAAGGATCGGGAAATAGCATGGCAGATGCTCTAGATGAGATGCTTGCCGTGCCATCTAGAAGGCGATCCGTGTCTCCACCATCCCCACAAGCGTACAGCAATCTGCAACGAAAGAGCATTAAGAATCAATACGGGAGCCTTGCATCAAATATTCAATCATCATATATTGGCGGTACGCAGCAGGTTCAACAACACATCAAGACGCCTGCAATGGCTTTGAAACATTTGTCGATAGGGAATTATCCAACTCGAAGCCAGGCTCTTGCCCAGGTCTCCGATGATCAGGATATGATGGACTGGGACCCAATTCAGCCTCAGTCTAAACACCGAGCTTTCAATTCCGTCCGGCCTGCCGATTCCGGCACCCAGCTCTTCGGCCAAGCCCCTGTCCAGGCCGAGTCAGGTGCCATGTGGTTCCACGTCCCTCCAGCTCCTATATCTCCAGCTCATCGGCTACGGAACCCACCAAATCAGCCGAGGTTGCGGGTATCATCTCAAGAAACCAAGCAGAATTTCTTTGGCAAAGTCACTTCCCAGGCCAATGTACCAAGCAATTCTACTGAAGCTGAAACTGACTCCGAACCCTTGGGAGGTGCCAGGTCGAGACGAAACGTTGAATTCGCCCAGCAGAAGTTCTTCCCTCCGCCTCCACCGAGCGAGAGCGGAGAAAAGCTAGCAGAGCTCCTGACCTCATTCTCTCTAAGCTCGGATTCCGAAACTTCTGAAGATAAGAGACGCGGATACAACTTTCGCCATCTATACCAGGCAATAGCTCTCTGGCTAGGACTCCTCTTCTGGAATCGAGTCCTCTACAACCCGTCCGAACATACCAGGAATGTCAGTCTGGCAGTGATGGGTGGATGCGGCCTTATTGGAGCCCGCACGGTCTTGGATAATCTGCAATTCAAGCCGCGGGGCTTTACGCGGACTGCGGGCGCAGTCCTGGGCGCCATGGAGATGGCTGCTGCTGGGTACGGCGTGCAGGAGATCATGGCGGGAAGAGGGAGCTGCGAGTACTGCGCGCCTCTAGGGTCGATGATAATAGCCGTGATGGCGGTGTATGAGATGCTGCATCTATGAGCTAGATGAGATTTCTTTCTACCCAAGAGATACACTTGTGAGTGTTTGAGGTTTTTTGTTAAAGGTTACATTTTCAGGCGTAAGGGAGGAGTCTGGCATTGAAGAGTGCGGTTAGCGGGTTTGATTGGATCAAAGCGATATCATGATTGTCAACCCTACATATACAGTACAGTGAAGTACAAAATTATATTCAAGGAGAGTATAGTCTTATGCTTTTATACTCGAGGTATTGGAATACCAGGCGGATGTTAGAATTGTGCAGATGTTTTGTACCGATCATCTTCCCCCTCCCCTCTCGAAAATAAATCGCTTGCGGCCCTGCCCTTCTGTTTTGCTGAATCTAGTTTGAATGTAGTATAGAACATGATTCAGGACGAATCAACAGCTCAAGTAAAGACTCAAGGATGTGCACATGTCAAGCTCTAAGTACATGGTATGTGAAGAGGTATATAAGAAATGGAAGACTTATATCTGCCTCTTTTCTGTTTCGTCTGCGAGTCCATTTATAAACTAACATCGCTATCGTCATCACCTATTTTTGTCATTTTAGAATACAATGACTCGATATAAGTAGCCTTACATCGCATGTAGCACTGGTTATGGATTTAAAGCTGGCTAATCCACTTGTCAGGGTCTGCCGTCGAACTTTGGCCCCGCTGCCCGCCAACATGCTCTCCGCAGTTTCCGCCCGTAAGCAGCGCTCAAGTCTGCGCTGGAAAGACTGGTCATGGGAAAGGGGGCATAGTATTGAATAGTTGATAATAACTTGATATCGGTGGAGGTAGAGAAGCTAGCCTTTGGAAATTTTTAGAAAACAGAGGTTGTTCGAAGATGAAGGATCTATTTAAATGTCAAACATAGAAGCGTTTCTAGGTATACGCCCGTACATGCCGACTGGCACTATTAGTAGTCATACAAATTATTATGTTTTAAGTCATATCCTTCATCTTAGACACTAGGCATTCGTAGCAGGATCCTACCTTTATCTCGAATCTGAGATGCGGGAGGAGGGGGGGGTGGGGGTTGGGGGTGTGTGGGGGAATGTAGGGGTGTTCCGATTTCCACAGCTCGGTCCTAACCAATACTAGATAGGTGGATCTACACATGGCATTCATGACCGCCTACCTGGTGTAGATTGTAATTAAGCTAGCTGGATATCTAGGTAGATTAGTATTAAAGGTTATTCGAGAAGGTAACAAAGGTTGAACAACTGTTCGTCTGGCTCCAATGGTCGTCACTATTCTCCACAACCTAGGCTCCTTCGTTGGCAACAAAATAAGGAGTAAATCATACTCCTAGTTAGGGAAAAGTACCCTAAACGGCTCCGAGAGTAGTCAAGAATAGCGAAACAATGACATGAATCAAGATACCTGAGTGTTTCCCTTTAGGTATTTCGTTTCGGCCCCTTAGAGGGTGGTTAAGCGAATATAGATGCCGATATGTATATTCGGTCCTTCCGCCTCCACCTAATCTGGCATTGCTTTTTTTAAGAAGTGCAATATGCAGGCTGCTAGAAGAGGCAATAAGACACATGCTCTCATGTCGGGTTCACACGTCAGTCTGATATGGGGGTCAGCCGCATAGTCCCGACTATTAATCCCCCACCCCCTCCTCCTGCCCCACGCAGACATACGTACACAATGTCTCTCCGACTTACCATGACTGCAGAGCTTAGTTAGAGGCGGCACATGAGAGAGCTTCGCGTGAATCTTCCCAAGCTGACGGCTGAGTCGTTATGGGCTGAATTGAGTGGAAATCTGGGAACGCCATCTTTCTCGTGTCTGGCAGCCGAGTCCATCTGCTGATCATCATATGCTGTGGGAACGCTCACCATCCGCGACCCGCTCCTAGACAGGACGGACAGCTGCTTTTGGACGAGATGAACTTTACCCTGGGCTCGCTTTGCACGGCTCTCTTGTGGCGAGATGGGCGGGGAGTTCCCGGGTCATATCCCAATTCCTACTGTCTACGCCATCCCGCATGCAGCGAGCGAGTTCCAGGCATACGTCCAGGAACAGTTGCTTCCGATCTGCCGCCTGCATGCGTCTTACGCAGGCGACGCATGACTCTGGAGGAAGAAGACAAGGAGAGAACGAGGCGTGGGATAATTTACGTCGCTCATCTCGTGAGTGCCATCCGAACCCCCCGCGGTCCATGCCACATCGGGGTTGCGAGGGCGCGCTCGAGGAGCCTTCGCGATGACATAGCAGTCGCCGAGGCTTGGAGTCTAGGGAAAGAAGAGTCTAGTGGCGGGCTTGCTGAAGGCGACATCTCGATTTAATTAGACGAGGTGGCGTCTACGGAATGCGTTCGTATTATTAGTGAGTGAGTTTAGGTCGGTGAAACTTCTCTGGGACTGGGCGGCGGGCCTAAGCAGGGAGCTACTGACAAACCCCCAAATCCCCAGAACAGAACTTCCTCTTTCTCTCACCCCTCCATCTCACCACTCTCAGACCAGACAACTGCTCGTGTGTCCACTTCGAAAACCCCACGCGCCCACGCGGCGGCCTGACCCCTTTCACAGTCTAGGAAAAATAAAACAAGAAGACATCCCACCATGCCTTCGACCATCGACACTATGAATCCTTGTTCGTGTCGGGGCCTCTGTTGAGGTTCTCGGCCCCTGATATTCCATACCTTGGGACACCGGCGCGCGGCCTACGCGACTCACCCGTCGACGATGACCTGCGTGGACGTACCTGCTACGATATCCTCCCTAGCTGGAGACGGAAACGAGTTGGCCATGGTGGAGGCGACCACTACGATCTCGAGGAGGTCGACGAGAATATGGGCGGGAGACGGAGAGCATATGGAGACGGCGATGCACCCGAGCATGGCATACGACTCTCGGTATGGCAGTAGTGGCAGTGATGAGAGCAGCGATGCCTCGTTAGATGAGACCCGGGCTGCACTGAGCAGTCTGGACCCGGGAGTGATACCTGGGGGGCATGGGATCGACTTGAATGTGATATTCCCAAACAATAAAGCTACGATGGGCCAGGGTATGCTTTCTACCTACTATATTCAATTTGCAGGATTGACCTAGATGATAGTTGCAAACTATTCCCAAGCAGCCAGCTCAGTGTGCAAGTCAACGCTGGATGGGAGACCTATCAACTTCGGTGCCGTCCTGCCTGGAGCTGTCTACCGCAGCAGCTTTCCCATGCCAGAGAACCTACCCTTCCTTGGCACC
Source organism: Oidiodendron maius Zn (assembly GCA_000827325.1). NCBI lineage: Eukaryota > Fungi > Ascomycota > Leotiomycetes > Myxotrichaceae > Oidiodendron > Oidiodendron maius. The sequence goes on from KN832901.1 coordinate 23,774, forward strand.
CTCGGTTTAAAAACCATCCTGTGAGCACTTCCATTCTCTCTTCTTATGCACATGCTAATGTTCGTCAGCTCTCTCGTTAATCACAACTTCCCTCCTTCGTTTAAAGAATTCTTGACGTCGAATGGCATACGCCATTGCATTGTCGAAATGCAGGGCACCAAGAGAGTTGAGATCCCCGACATAGTCATGAACTCCATCATGGAGATTGCCCTGAACAAGGACAACCATCCACTGCTCATCCATTGCAATCACGGCAGGGTACTATACACAATCGTGCTCCCCTCCGATCTTCTCTGCTAATCGAGACTAGCACCGCACTGGCTGCGCAATAGCAGTCTTCCGCCACGTGTCTGGTTGGCACGTCGATCAGATAGTGCAAGAATATCAAGGCTTCGCTGAGCCTAAGGCTCGGGAGTGCGACGTCAAATATATTACTGAGTACAAGATCACGAAATTGGCGGGCTTCTTCCGCGAGAGGGGCAGCCTAGGCAGAGGTAGCTCCATTCTCACAACCTCCAGAATGCAGAACCTCCTCCTGGTCAGCGCTGCGGCGATAGCGGTCTGGATTACCACAGGGGTGCTTTGGGGCGAGGGGTATTTATAGCGTAGGAAAATGGTTTTCTGTCCTACGCCAACATGTCGTGTTAGGGATGAGGTGTTTCGGAGTTCGGTTTACCCTTTGGAGGGAAATGGGGGCCAAGATAAACCCGGTATAGAAATTAAGTCGTCGGTAATGCAGTGCGCAAAAGCCGGACGCGGGATGGGAAGGTATCTATTCCTTAATGAAAACTTATTGCAGACAGACAACAGATCTCGTAGAAAAGAGGAGATCATTATTGTATTATGCCTATGTACGGTAGAACTACTATACTATTGCGTTCCTGACACTAATGTCTTTTTTCTTTCTTGACTCCGTGAATGCTACCCCATCCAATATCATACCAATATACCTCAAGCCTCACTCCAGATAGACGTATATCCCATATTTACAAACTCCCTTCGTCATTTCTAAGTATTATTTTATAATATTCCCTTTCTCTGTTTCTCCTCCCCAAATCTCCAAACCAATCCCCTCACCTCACGGACTCCTCCCCTTCCCTCTTCCCTAACACATACACCCCTCCACAAGCCAGAACATTCCCTCCTGCAACCCCCATCGCCGCTCCCCGAACCCATCCCCTTGCACCAAACTGCTTTCCCATCCTCGCCCCAAAACTTCCCGTCGCGCGCCGGCGACTCGCCAGCAGCAGATACAAGCCCGACCACGCAGCTGTCAATCCTGCAGAGTCGATTTTGAATGAGGACAGGTTGAGATATGTACTGAAGAGCAGGACTGGCGGGAAGACCATGGGCAGTGTGCGAAAGGGACGGAAGTGCAATGCAGTTATGAATGTTGCGAGGAGGGTCGGTGGGAAGGGTGATACTATTTATGAGGTACATTAGAGATCGGGAGTTGTGGGAGGACGTGAGGGAGAAGAGAGGACGACGACTTACAGCCCCATGCTTGAGCGTATGTGAGGGCTGAGGGGTTTGTGGTTTGGGGGGTTTTGTCTTCGGATGGCATGTTGAAGGCTGGTGAAGGTCTGTACCCTCACTTTTCTATGTCTTTGTTGCTTTTTGTGTTGGATGGGGTTTGGTTCTGAGGTGCAATGTGAAATTGGTCAGCAAAGGATTCCAAATATCTTCACTCCACCTGCTCAGGCTCCTCGACCTAGAATCTATCCTTCTGAAGCTTCGCAATGACGGAGTGATATTCCCGTCACGTGCCGACTTCAAGGATCTCTCTCGGTCAGTGCGAAATGCCAATGGCCCTTAGCGACAAAAGAGTGGAAGTTTATCTGCTAGGTACATTCGCGCGTCGTGGCCAGAACATCCTCAGTGTTTTCCGCCATCAAACACCCGTTCCTATCCCATCCCCTCACTCGTCCTCTTCTTCGCAGAAGGCACGATTCTTATCTCTCGCACGCCCTGCGAAGGCCGTGCCAGATCTCCGTCACACAGCGGCGCAATGCCCGCAGCGACGAGTACCGGAGCCGATACGGGCAAAGGGAGCGCCAAATCGCGGGACCACAACCAGGGGAACCAGGACCGCACGTACACGCTGGAACAGAAGACCGCCGTGTTGAGAGTGCGCAAATGCTCGCCCACAGCGTTCTACGACATCCTGGGCCTGGAGGAGGTTAAGGCCACGGTGACTGAGACGGAGATCAAGAAGGCCTATAGGAAATTGAGTCTGTTGACGCACCCGGATAAGAATGGACACGAACACGCGGATGAGGCGTTTAAGATGGTGAGCAGGGCGTTCGGGGTGCTGAGTGATAAGGATAAGAAGGCCAAGTATGATCGGTTTGGCGGTGATCCGGATAGCAGGTTTGGGGGAGGAGCACCACAGCAGAACCCCTTCTCTGGCTTTGCGGCTCGGCAGGCGGGTTCGAGGGGCCCGGCTGGAGCTGGAGGCGCCGGCATGTGGGACGAAGATATCAGCCCGGAAGAGATGTTTAATCGGTTCTTTGCTGGTGGGGGGTTAGGAGGGCCGTTTGGAGGGTTTGGTGGTGAGTATCGAATTGTAGATCTACATTTTGTGTTGAGAAATGCTAATTGCTATTATAGGAGGTGGTATGTTCGATACTGGGCCAGGTTTTGTGTTCAATCTCGGAGGCGGACCTGGAGTCAGAGTTCATCAATTTGGCGGCCCAAGACCACGAAGAAGACCGAGGGATCCCAATACCCCGCAAGAGGCTCCTTCACCACGATCAATCATCATGAGCTTATTGCCGCTCATTATAATCTTCGTGTTGCCACTTCTTTCCTCCCTCTTCTCCAGTGCTACCTCAGGAGTGGCCGGCCCATCTATGCGCTTCGACGGCCCCGTGCCACCACACACGATGCATCGCCTCACCCCGAGATTGAAAGTCGATTATTTCCTCAACCCAGTAGACGTGGACCAGTATACGCCGCACAAGTTTTCACAGTTGGATAACAGGGCAGAAACAAACTACGTGCAGCAACTTGACGTTGGGTGCGAGCATGAGAAGGATATGCGACAACGACTGATTAACGAGGCCCAGGGTTGGTTCATGCCAGACCAGGTCAAGCTGACCAAAGCAAAGAATATGGTGATGAAGGACTGCCGGCGGTTGGAGGAGCTAGGCGTGCGGCGATCAGCCTATTGAAAGAATCGAGAGAGTTCTTTGTACGATCTGGAGATGTCTGAGAAGCATGGCGTTTTGGGGGGGTCAGATACAAAGCATTCTTGGGCGAGTGCATGAATTATAGCGTAGTAATTGGCATAGAGCAATTAACGGCATATTGTATTACGCGAGGATTATTGATTGTACGATTGCATCTCGTTACGGCCTTATTCTCATACGGGAACTTTCTCTATATATGTGGGTTTCCAGTCATTTATAGGTATATAGCAGCCAAAGGAATATGATGATCGGTACGAGTGTTAGTATTGTTTTTAGAATATTAACAGCAGGCAGAGAGAAAGCTAACGAGCAAGTTAGGTACCTAAAAATGCCAAGACTCCACTGTACAGCAGGTTAAACCACTTGTTAAAGAGAGAGACTGGCTCTTGTTTTCTTTGATGTCGGCTACACAAACGACAGGGTAAAGGATCCCATTCACTTGAAGCTGCTTTCCATCTCTCTTCAACTCATTCTTCACTCTCTCTCTTCTGTGTATCTGCAGTTCAGTTCGCGGCCTCTGACGGAAGCTTCGAGATCTCCGCCCCAACCCCTGCCGGCGTTGGACATTTCGATTAGCAAGCGTTCCCTACCTTTACCGCCTAATCGCAGCCCACTAACGCCGATAAAGACGCAGCCGAAACGTCACTGAGTCCATCTCTTGCCCGCGCACAAGGCTACAGTTTTACAGCCCTCCTCCCCGCCAGCTCTTAAATCCCATCACCATCATGGATAACGATCCACCGCGTCCATCGGAGACTCCCGACGCTCCAGACAAGGAGAAAATGGACCAGGTGAGCTGTAGCGGTTGCACCGTGCACGGTGCTGGAGCTAACTCGAGGGCAAGATTCGAAGACGGCGCATGGAGAAGCTTGCTGGCCCTCCGAAGCCACAAGGAGCACAGGCTTCAGGAGGAGATACTGGAGAGCCGGTATCGTCTTCGCGTTCCTCGACACCTGCGACCTCGGGCGCCTCAGAGGCAGCTCCCAAACCCAATATCTCCATCCGTCCATCTAACCAGTTCTCACCCACCCCGTCCGACAACCCCTTCACGAAGCTGGGGGCTCGTCCGGCCAACGGCATCAGCACTCCTCCTGTAAGAATTTCATCTAATCCGGAGTCATTGAAGCGACCACGAGCTGAATCAGACGAGCAGAAGCCTACGCAATCGCCTGCTCCCAAGACACACAAGACACCTCTAGATGAGGATATTAATATATATGAGAACAGAATACTGGGGCAAATCTTCCGAATCACGGTTGATCCTGATCATCGGGTGGACACGTCTGGCCATAAGCTCATCTACCTCCCGAATCTGAGGCGCGAATTGGAGGAAGAGCATGCACAAATCCGTCTCTCCACTGACAGATTGGATTCGGCGCTTCTCGAGGCATGTTCTTCTATTCCGCACAATAAGTCGGTACTAGACTACATGCTCCCGTGCTGGAAGCGGGCAGTCAAGGCCCAGAAAGGTTTAAGAGGGTATGCGAACGGTCGAGATAATATTCTCAAAGAGGCAAAGAGGCTCTGCATGAGCAATTGCGTCTTTGCGGTTGAGGTCCCAGAGTTATTTAGGTTTGTAGTATGCTGGAGTTTATAGGACTAAAGGCTGACTATTTCTAGTCGCGATCCAAACCCTGCCACGGACACCTTGACCCCTTATTTCCTTTTTGAAGCAGGTGAAGAGAAAGGCATTTGCCTTGACTTCTTACAAGAGGCAGTATCTCGGTTTGAAGATGACGATACTGTCAAGGCAATGATAACAAAGGCCATGAAGGGATTAAGTTTGCAACTTTCTAATATGACTATGAATGACAATTACAAACCTTACATCAGTGTATGTCAGAATATTGTTACTAATATGCCTGGAGGATGACTCACTGCATACAGGCTCTAAAACTCTTGTCCCAATTTCCTCCAATCGTCACGGCCATAGCTGAAGACCCCCTATTCCAGATGGCTGTATCAGCTCCTGGAATCGAGAAGCATACCCTGCTCGGACCTTTCTTTAGAATATCTCCACTGCAACCTGAAGTTACCAAAGGATACTTTGAGGCTCCAAAGACCATGGACAGACGACATATCACAACATCACAAGAGGCGCTACGACTGACGCTACAAAGTCACCAGAGGGACTTGCTTGATGTCATTAATCATTTCGTTCGTGCGAGCCCAATATCAAAGAACAGGTCACTGGATTGGTTTGCCTGGATCGTGAACTCCAATCATAAGCGCCGCGCTTTACAAGTTGACCCTGCTGCAGTATCGTCAGATGGCTTTATGATGAATGTTACTGTAGTGCTTGATGGGCTATGTGAGCCTTTTATGGATACCACGTTCTCTAAGATATCGAGAATAGAAATTGATTATCTGAGGCGAGAGCCAAGAGTTGATATCAAGGACGAGACGAAACTTAATGCTGATCAGAATGCTTCCGATTCCTTCTACAGCGTAAAAGCAGAGCGGACATCGAACTTTATTTCAGAGGTGTTTTTTTTAACTCTGGCTGCCCACCACTATGGAAGTGAGGCGACAAGCGCCACATTAAAGAACCTCGATAGGGACATTAAACACCTAGCGAAGTCTCTCGCAGACATTGAGAATGAGCGCCCCAAATTCGCAAACGTAAGTGGCATTCTCTATCTAACCCAGAATTAGACTCACGAATATAGAATCCGGCACTCTTAGCGCGATTTGAAGCTCAAGTCAAGCAGTACAACGACTTACTAGAGAAATCTATGTCTCTCAAATTTGCAATTGAGGGTGTGCTCTCCGACAAGTTAATGCAGACGAAATCGCTCCTTTTCATGAGATATGTTACTGTTTGGCTCCTACGAATCGCCACCGGTACCGACTACACTCCCGATAAAACCATCAAGTAAGGAAATTTCCTCATGTCCATATCATTACTAACTGATTGTCAAGCCTCCCTCTACCTTCAGAGCAACCAGAAGCTTTTAAGTGTCTGCCGGAATACGTTCTTGAAGATATTGTCAGTAATTTCAATTTCATCTTCAGGTGAGTGTCCCAGGTCCCATATCTAGGCAGCACCGAAATATGCTGATTTAATCTTAGAGCTGTCCCAGAGGTTATGATATCTGCAATTGGGGACGAGATAATTGCTCTCTGCATTACTTTCCTCACCAATTCTGAGTACATCAAGAATCCATACCTGAAGGCCAAGTTAGTGTCACTGCTCTTCCACGGAACATGGCCTGTCTACCACCGAACGAAGGGAGTTCTTGGCGATGCTTTGACAGGAACAAAGTTTGCCAATGATCACCTCCTACATGCCCTGATGAAATTTTATATTGGTAAGTATTTCGTATATTTCTTGAAACGAGTAATGCTCACAACCGTCCAGAAGTTGAGTCAACCGGTGCTCATACCCAGTTCTATGACAAGTTCAACATTCGATATGAAATCTTCCAGGTTATCAAATGCATTTGGTCGAACGACATCTACCAGCAAAATTTAACCCAGGAGAGCAAGTAAGCAGGCGAACTTATACCGTCATGGCCATGGCTGACACTACGTAGAACTAATATTGAGTTCTTCTTGAGATTTGTCAATCTCCTCCTCAATGATGCAACCTATGTTCTGGACGAAGCATTAACGAAGTTTCCCAAGATCAATAGCCTAGAGTCTGAGTTAGCTCCTGGTGCTCCTAATCTAACAACAGAGCAACGAACAGCTAAGGAAGAAGAATTATCAACTGCCCAGGGTCAGGCACAGTCGTACATGCAGCTGACGAACGAGACGGTCGCAATGATGAAGCTCTTCACCAAGACTTTGAGCACCTCATTCACAATGCCGGAAATTGTCGATAGAGTGGCGGCCATGCTCGACTACACCCTTAACACCTTAGTCGGACCGAAGAGTATGAATTTGAAGGTTGCAGATCCAACCAAATACCAATTCAACCCTAGATTTCTCCTAGGAGAGTTCATCGATATTTACCTCAACCTTGGTGTGTCAGAGAGCTTCGTGGAAGCCGTGGCCCGTGATGGACGCTCATACAAACCTGAGACCTTCAACGCCGCCAGCCGGATCCTCAATCGGTTCAGTTTGAAGTCCCCTGAAGAGCTAGCGCTATGGGAGAAGCTGAAGAACCGCTTCCAAGTCGCAAAGCAGCTGGATGACCAGGCCGAGGAAGATCTAGGCGAGATCCCTGACGAGTATGCAGACCCGATCCTGGCGACGTTGATGACGGATCCGGTGATACTACCCATGAGCAGGCAAACAGTTGACAGAAGCACGATCCGCAGCCATCTGCTCAGCGACCCCCATGACCCCTTCAACAGATCACCGTTGAAGATCGAGGATGTAGTCGAGAACACAGAGCTGAAGGCCAAGATTGTGGCATGGATCGCGGAAAAGAAGGCAGAAGCCAGGGCAGCACGAGAGGGCGACAAAATGGACGTCACGGAATGATAGAACTACGCAAGTTTCGGGTAAAGGGGGAGAGGGGGAAGAAAGTGCAAGGTGTTCAAATCATCCGTTAAGAAATGATTTTTGCATCGTCCGGGATACAAATCGCAGAGAATTGGAGAGCGGGAACTTGACTTATCTCGCTTCCCTCCTTTCTCCTGACGGGAAGATGCACGAAACGATTCGCCGAAGCCTTTTACTTCGTGTTTCGGCTGGTTGGGAGAAGAAAAAAAGAACCGGGACTGGAAATGGGACATGAGGGCAAAAGAGCGTCGGCATGCAGGTGCTACTGTTGTTTGATTTCCCAGCTAGCCTCACATAGTGTACGGAGTCAGGCCATTGAATAGATGAAAAGAATGCCCAATGAGATCCTTCTCTCTTTACTTATCGCGGAAGCTTACTTTCAGCTACTCTAACGATCCTGACGATCCTGACGATCTGGCGATCTTGCGACGTTGTGGCGGGATCAATTGACCTGTAGATTTACAGAGTCCGTACATGACATGATCATGGGCGGTTTAAGTGATACAGCAGTCCGTCGATACAGAGACACTTTGATATTCTTCGCTGCAGTACCGAAATGCCTTGGCGATTCGGATGCCGGAAGAAGATATGCCGACACACCGGAGGTGGGGTAGATAGTATCATCACGTGGCACAGCTCCTCAATATCCGCTGTTAAAAGAGTGGACAGAGGTAGGCTTTTACGGAAACCAACGCTTTCACATCGAGGAGAGAGCAAAACGGATTAGCTTGCGATATTGGATTGCACTGTATCTATTGCTTTGTTTTAAGAGGGTTGATATCGAAAGCTCACCTTGGACATAGAGTTTCGTGCAAGGCTCCGGACTGGACGGAAAGTGCCAAGGAGAGAGCAGAGGGCAGCGAAAAGAAAATGGCGGACTCAAGCAACGATACTCGATATACTACATCCATATATGCAACGCCCTTCAAAGCCCTTCCAGACCCAAAACGAGTCTGGATCGGAAGCCCGTCGTCTGCGCTGGAGGGGATCGGTTTGTTTCCTGACTAAAACCCCCATTTTTCAAGACTGGAAATTAGACTTTGAGGCAAGTCAGGATAACTAATATGTAAAATTGAATCTTAGGACGCCTCTCGCTCTTGACAGAAGATGTCGTTGCCAAGGCCGCGGCGGAAGAGATCAAAACGGGTAAGAGGGTTGGATTGGGGTGGGATATGACCAAGTTGGAGCATTCGCAGTTTGGGAGACAGAAGTGCCAGCATAGGATTATTGCGCTTGAGGGCCCTGGTGGAAGTGGATTGGGGGCGTGCTTTGATGACGTTTATGAGATGAATCCTCGTAGGTGTTTTATCATGCCTTGTTAGCGTTGCCCTTTGTCATGGTTTAGAAGTTGAGTTGTCTGTGGTGATCCGTGCTTTGTTAACGTTCCATTTTGCAGAACAGAGCAGTCAGTGGGATGGATTCCGGCATTATTCGCAGCCTGCCGACACGAAAGGCTCCTCGAGCTCCCAGGATAGAGTTTTCTACGGTGGAACCACCAAAGCGGAGATCATGGATGCTTCAAACCACCGGATTGGCATCCAGCACTGGAGCACTCAAGGAGGAATTGCAGGTAGGAATAGCACCGTCTCTCGAGGTCCTGTCCTTGTACGTTGTATATTGATGAGCTGACATGCCTCACTCTACAAGGGCGAGGGATACTCCTGGACTATGCGCGGTGGGCCGCGTCACAAACGCCTCCTATCAGTTACAGCTGCTTCTCGACGCATTCGATCCCCTTCTCGGCGCTCCAGGCCATGTGCCGAGACTTCAAGGTCACGCCACGCAAGGGCGACGTCCTCTTCATCCGCACGGGGTTGATTCCTGAATGGACGGCGTTTTCGGAGCAGCAGAAGACGGACTACGCAGCGCAAACGGTGCCGAAGCACGCCGGGGTCGAGGCCTGCATCGAGACGCTGGAGTGGCTCTGGGACTGCGGAATCTCGGCGGTTGCAGGGGACGCCATCTCGTGGGAGGTATGTGCTCCGAAGAGTCTGAATAATCCCTTTGCTCTGCTTTGACCCTACCGGAGAATCCCAATCTGGAATATCGGCTCATGGAACTGCCGTGTCTAGGTGTTTCCAACGCCCGGCGAGGTCTCGGTCCATGAATATCTGCTCGGAGGGTGGGGCATGCCAATTGGTGCGTAAGCCCTATTCTCACCTTCCCCTACCTCCTAAACGGAAATATGTCGGACAGGACTGGTCGCTGTGCACCATCGCTATGTCCGAAGTCTCAGACTACCATGTGAATGACATTTTCTGTACCTAAGAGGCTGACGCTGCAGCGCCGCAAAGGTGAGATCTTCGACCTCGAGGCGCTCTCGAAGACGTGCCACGAACTCCAGAGATACACGTTCTTCATGACGTCGATGCCACTAAACATGCCCGGTGGAGTTAGCAGCCCGCCTAACGCCATTGCAATATTCTAGAGTTCGAGGGGTGTTCCTGCCCGCCTCGTTTCCCTACACTAGCGTACCGGCGCTTGGGCTTCGAAGCAGAAAGGTGTAGGTTGACGGGTTCATGGGAGGTGTGTAGGGACCACGTTCCAGAAGGTGCCTGCGTAGGAAAGCGAGAGTGCCACATGGAGTATGTAGCGCACTTGGAACTGATAGTGCCAAATAGCGTAAACCCTATAGGGATTGGCTACTTTAGTGTCCTACGAAGACGCACGATGAGATGAGTGATCGCCCACGAGGCGGCGGGCACCCACCTGGCCGCCATGAACAAGAAGTGGGGGGGGTTGGGAGTCCCGGATGATACTCCTGTTACGAGTCAGTCAGCGCAAGGCCAAGAGGGGAACCAACTTGCGGACCGCATGGGAGGAAAGAGGGGAGATCGACTTGTTTGTCTGGTATGGCCTGCCTGCCCTCAAAGGATGCACTGACCTGCCTCTTGCATGCTCTTCGGAGGTACGAACCTTGTTTCTGCGCCGGCGAGCACCGAATCATGGCGTAGCTCAGCCTTTTCCTTCTCTTCCTTGCCCTGATATTTCATGCTCTCCACTTCTTTCCAGACCCCCACTCCCAGGCGGTGTATGTGCTGGAATACCCTATCTATCCTTCCAGTAGCCCTAACCGCCCTCCCTGCAACGAAAGCCATGTAGTAATCGGGAATAATCCTCGCTCGCTCGGGGATCAAAATCACATTGCAAAACCTCACTCACGCCACGCCCTGCTGGCCCAAACCCCGATTAGCGTAATTTCCCCGTTCGTGTTCTTCTTATGCCCAGCCGAAGCATTCCAAATACCCCCCCCCAGGCGATTGTCGAGCTCTCCTCTTGCACACGCGTCAGAACTGGGAATGGAACGTTGTAGGCTGGGTGGCTGGGTGGACTCTTTGCCTAGAATGAGATGAGTGGTGCTGACAACGGCACTAGGCAGAGAAAGGAGAGTAATCGGCTCAACCTTCGAGAGCGGCGGGCTCGCGGCTATCGCTTATGGAACACGGAAGCCGGTGGGAGAGAATACCTCGGGCCGGCTCAGCGGCGTGGTAAAAGGGGTGTTCTGGAGATTGCACATGGCCATTGGTCGAGAGGTGAGTTATTGTCGGGTTATACTGGCTATATATCCTGTGTATCCAGTCCTACAGTAGCGCACTTTCATGCACAATTCCCTCGTTATTATGAACAAGGCATTATCTTCTAAGTAGTTAGGAGTAGAGACCTCCATCCTTCAACCCCCCACCCCCATCGCTCACACAAAACAAACCAGTCTCCTCGCCTCAATCATGATTCCATAGCAAGAGCATATGCCCCTTCCTACGGAGTGTACTGTGTGTAAGACAGCCCGCATCTCCAGGATCCTCATCCTCCGGCTCGCCGGCTTCTGCTGCGCGGCACTGCGTCTCCGTTTCCATGTGTCGTGGATGCTGTTGCCGTACCCGACCAGCCTGAACCGCACCCCTTCCGTTTCCCCTTGCTTGCCCGTGGAATGAGAAGAAGCTGGGGTAGGAGAGAAAAGGATATACCGTAGCCTACCCTCCCCATGTCGCTGTACCCTGAGCGACGGGATATCCGAGAGAGGAAGCATGGAGGGGGGATTTGTGCACTGCAGGGAGAGGGATGAGTACTGTACTTTAGAGTACCTGGATAGGACCATACGGGAATAAGACAGTAAAATGCGCGCTGTAACTTTACAGCCTACACTCTACGCCGCAGAGGCGCAGCTCGCGGTGGATTCCTTAGTCCCTCCATATGGTCCAGGGAGCGATTACCTACTGTTTGGTACGGTACGTGCTAACGACTGGACTATTGTACCTACAGCTACAGTAACGCCAGTACAGTGTCTAACATGCGTTAGATCGCGAAGCCGAGTTTCGTCCGGGGTGTGCATCCGTCGGTCCTGGTGGTCAGGGACAAAACGATTATTAAGAATTAGCACATCCCTCCGAGGTGCTGTACGAGGTGTGGCTTGCACTAACTGAGCAACGAGGGGCAGAGGGGCACAGGAACAGGAAATACTTTCGTATCGTGTCTTCGTTAGCTTAAATGTGAAGTAAGATGTTTCCCGAACCAACGTCCCAACTGCGTTCTTGCTTGCTTGCTGCGTGTAGAAGTAAAAACGAGCGAGAAGGGCGTGTGCACTGGGCTGTGGCTGTAGCTAGTTGTAGTATAACCCATAATTCCCTCCCAATGAACCCCTAGATGAATCCCCATTTACCGAAACGAGGAATTTGACCTGAACCGGAACCCCGCCGTGTTTCTCTTTGTCTACCATTTTCTCCTCCGGAAAATGGAGTCCCGCAAAGCAGAAACGTAAAAGATATAAACATCAAAATAGCAAAGAAGAACATCCCCGACGCCAATGCAGTGTTGTATGCTGTCCGTCCCTATCCAGTTGCATGGAATATATATAAGTAGAAGAAGTATGGGGGGAACGGGACCTGACCTCCTGGGCCCCGTCCGCGTGAATGCTGATGATGCATGATAATGCAAGCAATGCCTTAAAACAATTAAACGAACCGGGTATCGTTATACGGCCGTTAACGTCATTTCTCTGCTGTACGTAGTGCTGCTTCCTTTCAGTTACCATGGGGAGCTCTTTGACACTGCGCCTATATCACAAAAGTTCCTCCTCTTCATTGATCCGTGCTACGCGTGCATTCCCAGGGCTCACCCGCTCTCGGCCTCGAATTGGCTCCGGGAGTGGTTCGTCCTTCATGCAGGCGTTCTCCAGCATGTTGGTCCACTTGCCGCTGGTGCCCGCATGGCTATGCTTCAGATGTTGCCGGAAATGGTCCGCTCTGAAAAACTTCTTCGCGTGGTTGCACTCTCTGAACTTGTGCATCTCCTGCAGATGCACTATCCGGATCTCCCAGTCCTGCTCAGTTGCGATCGCCACCTGGTGCCCACTTGCGGTAGGTGACGAGATGCCGGTCCTTAAGAATTCTTCCCCGCAATACCCACAGGAGTCCGCCTCGTTGGGCCGAGACGGCGAGGTATGGAAGGCCGCCGCGTAGCCAGACAGAGCTGCGCAGGACCAAGAATGGCGGCGAAGGTGAAGCGAATTTTGATGGCGCTCGGCCTCATTCTTGTTCTTGAAGCGGTTCCGGCAATAAGCACACTCGTACTGCTTCTCCTGTTCGTGCGCACTAGTTATCATATTAGAAAGTATCTTAAGACTTAAGGTGGGTATAAATACTTGAGTTCTTCTTGGGTATCAAATTTCTTAGGCTTCTTGGGACAGCACTCGCAGATGAAGCCAGCCTGCATCTTTGGGCCACCTTGTTTTGAATTGATGTTGCTATCGGAAAGTTTGCGTGAGGTCATGAGCGGTCTGGTGTCAGACAATGCCCGACCATGGTTGGTCCGTGACATCGATCCCCGTGGGCTTGGATTTAGAGATAGAGAGGTGACATATGGGGATTCGCTGCCGTCTGTGGGCACAGGAGAGAGGCCTCCAGGGGGAGATGGCCGGCCATGAGAATTCATGCTGGGCAAGCTACTCCCAGCAAGGGAAGGTGTAGACGCATACGAAAGGCTTTTGAAGCCAGAAGAAGTCGAGGACATTGACCCAGGAAGAGACTGATATCGGGCAGTAGGTGAGGTCCTCGATGCAGACTCTCGCCGCCTACTCTGCATGTATAATTCGCCGGCACTGCTCATATGGTGCAATGTTGGGCCATCATCCCCTAGTGGTGACGAAGCACGTCTCTTCTGGCCAGCCGAAACTCCTGGCGAGAAGGGTTCCGACCGGCCAGAGTACTCCGTAATGTGCAGACGCCTGAATCCCGTCTCCTCCATCTGGAAGTCAGCATCATGCTCTGGCGATATACGCTGGCTATAGCTATCTCCGGATCGGCTGGTGACGGTAGACGCATCATCCGCCAGACTTGCTACTGATCCGGGTCCTCTAGGCCGGGTTCGAGATCTGTCATAATCTGCGCCATCACGCGACGGCCTGAAGTCTTGTAATCCAGCCCGCGGGAAGGAGTTCCCGGGTGACATGGCTGTCGGAGTCTCTGTCCATCTCGCTAATGGACTCTCCGCCTGGCCAGGTTTGCCTGTTATGATGGGCAGGGAAAGTGCCTTCAGCTGAGGAGGGTGTCGGTGCTCGTAAGCTATGCGAGACGTCGGAGACTCGATCGACGAGCTGAAGGTTGACAGTGAGAACTTTCGGGGAGGGGTTGTGCTTTCACTGCCCCTCCGAGGGTCTAGCTTTTGTAATAAAGATTTGTCGTATGCCTGTGCGTTGCTTCGAAACTGATCGTGGACGGAACTTTGGAAGCCGGATTTGGCTGACGAGGGGTTGGAATATTTCGAGCTGCAGCGGAAATAGTTAGTATATTTCTATCTTTCCAGGGCGAAAGAGAGTCACCGACCTGTACGAGTCGATGCTGGTACTAGAGAGACTCGAGTATCCTTCATCTATTTTGGGGAATGGTGCTTCCTTCGACACTGCTCCGCCAAGGGACTTTATGGTCGACGTCGAGCTGGTACGGCGAGCGGGTTCTGAAGGCTCGCTCGGCATACTTGCTCTACTTGCTCCACTGTGTAAACTCCCATATAAACTCGAACCCGGCGTCACGGAAGGACCTTCCCACACGTTATGGTGAGAGTTTCCCCACTGCCATGCAATATCAGGGCCGTTGTTCCCACCCCCAATGTCGGCGATATGTTTTGGAGGAGGAAGGGGAGGGGGGGCGGGATCCCTCATATGCGGTATTGGCACCGGCACGGAGGGCGAGCAAGGCGACGAGAGCGTGCTAGGAGGTATCGACCGGCTCGAGGGTCGAAATCGGTCGGGCGGGTTCGATTCTGGAACGTGGATCTGAGAGAGGGCCATGGCCCTCGAGCCGCGATGAGGTATATCCATAGGTAAGGCGGCAGGTCGCCACAACTGGCCAGCTGCAGCGCAGGAAAAAATGAAGCAAGTGGGTATGACGAGAAGCGGGTCTAAGGAACGGCGTGCGCGTCAGAGAAATAAATCCCTAATCGAGGTGAAAGTGGCGATGGAAGTCGGGACCGGCGGGGAGGTGTATGGACAGAGGCGAAAACATGAATACCAGTGGGTATTGTGAGGTGGAGAGGTGACGGGCGAACCGGAGAGAAGAGAGTAAGTGGTGGGCCTATATAGGTACAGTGAAGAAGAGGAAAAGGATAAACTGTTTCACAAGGAAGAAGTAAAGATAGAAGGAGTCTCCAGATTCAAGCCCAGCAAAGATAGAAGTTCGAGTCCAGGATATTAAGCCCAGCAGACGGACACAACAAGCCACGATGAGGACACTCTCAGCTAATATTGGCGGGGCCCGGGTGCCATTGAAGAGCACAGGGAGAGAATCAGCGCACGTAAGGTGAGGTAAACTTGCGGTACACGAATGTTAAGAATGGTGGCGGCTAGGGAGGGACCAGGCAGGCAAAGAGGGCCGGGAGCTCTAATTAAAGAATTGAGCGACTTGAGAGGCTTGACAGCGTCAACAAGGAGTAGGACGGGGGGGGCCTTTTAGCAGCTGGAAGGGTCCAGCAAAGTGGAAGGGGAGAGCTGGGATCTGAGATCGGAGTTTATAAGATAGCCAGCCAGGGGGCCAGGACCTTTGCGCAGGCTATGGATTTTTGCCCACCGCGTAGGCTGGAAGAAAGACTGGGAGCCAGAGACTGGAAGCAGGAAGTGGAGTCGTCGTCCTGGGACGGTTCCAGGTTCAAGGGGAGCTGACGGCCTTATGGTCAGGGTGTTTGTCTTCGCTGACAGGGCGGGCGGCTTTGCTTGGTGGCCTACTGAGCGCTGGTGGGCTGAGAGCGACGAGGCCAGGTGGGACCGGGGCACGGCGAGAGGAGAGGTGGAGGAGGGAGGCGGCTGTTGCGAGTACGAGTCGGTGATATTATGGTCTCCGTTTTGGAGATCAGACTGGGCTGGACTGGACTGGACTGGCCTCGGAGGGGCGTCTCTTGTCTTCGTTCGTACGTGCGAGGTCTCCGTAGTTCTGCTCTGGTAAGGATAGCGTCACGCGGAAGTTGTGATCAGGCTGAGCTGGGACGAGGCCGAGGTGAGACTCTAAGATGGCGGATGCACCGCGTTGGTAAGAACGACGCAGGCGGCAGGGAGCGGAGGGCCAGGTAAGGTCGCAACGGGTGGCAGAGGGAGGAGGAGGAGGAGTTAGAGCAGAAGGGAGATGTAGTTGTAGGCTCAACGCATTAGAGTTGTCACGAACAACTAGTAAGTGCCTGAACAACCAGGGCGCGGTCCCTCCCCAATGAGGATCACTCCAGCTGAAGCAAGATTACCTTAGGACGGGAGGCAAAGAGGCAAAGAGGTATGCGGCCGGGGCTGAGGTAAGTGGGCGTGGGCGTGGGTGATGTAGGTGAACTCCAGCACAGTCAGTGATTACCTATAATTATATGAGAAAAGAGAAAAAGGTGAGCATGATTGATTTGATGAGATGAGAAGGAGAGAGCAGAGCACCAGGGTCCTCCAGTTGCCCGTTTTTCTCCTAAATTTTAAAAAAAATTTCTGCCCTCTCTGTCAATCTCACGATCTACGGTCCCCTCTCACTCTAACCTCGGAGTGGGCGACGGTGAGGGCGCGCGACGATGAGGTGTTCAGCAAGGTTGAGGCAATCCGCCGTGGGTGTTCAAGGGGAGACATCCCTCAAGTTACCGAGGGCACTCTTCTGGACGCATGGGCATGTACCATCCGGTATGGAGGCAGGCAGGTAGGTTCCTTGCCTGGTACATTGCAGTACATCGACCCATACCCCCATTTGCCCGTTAGGGATGGGACTCTATGTCGGCGTATGCATGTGTCTGCTGGTACTGTAGTTACGTGGGTTGGTCATGACTTAGACCCTACACGGATGTCCTGGAGTGGGATGGCGACGATGTGGGATGCTGGCGGTGTCCGGAAGGTACAGGTCCAGTACAGTACTGCACATGTACGATAGTCTGTCCACTCTGGCACCCAAACCCACGATGCCATCCATTCCTTATGCCCTCTGGGCGGTCTTGGGGCTTGGGAATACGTCCGTCTTACTGCCGTGGTCAAGGCAATTCGGCTGGAGAGAGCCAGTGCTCCTCCATCACTTCATTCGCGTCTGTCTCTGTGTCTCGAGATGCGCCTGGTCTCCATGTTCCTTGTCTTCCCTACGTTTTACTACTATTATTCTCTTCCTCTCCTACTCCCCCACCTAGGCCGAGATGGTCGTCCTCCTCCTCAAGTTTCTGTCCCCCAGGTCTCCTCCACACGCTACCCCTGCCCGGGCCACTCATGCAACGCCAATGATGGGAAGCGCCTGATGACATCTCGTACTGTACAGTACGTGAACTTCCAGGCCACCATACCAGCCCCGCCCAGGCGATCCGCAAGGGCGTACTATTAGTCGTCTGGTATGTGCAGGGAGGGAGGGGACGGGGCCATGCCCGCAGGCCAGCCTTCCTCGCTCAGGCCCCTTCCGAGACCTTCTGTCGGCCCTTCGACCTGGCGGGAAAATCGTTCAGCCCTACCTGGTACGTCCCTTCTAGATTCACACCCGCTCCCGCTGCCATGCATCCCAATTTTTGCTGGCCCAGCAGTCCCTGGAGCCTGCGGGGCGTGGCGGGACGTGAGGGTACGTACACCCCGAGGCTAGTCAGGGGGTACAACCCAGCTGCCTCATTTGTGGTGGTCTGCACACCCTGCACTATTGTTTTGCTGCTGAGGGCGAGCTTGGTCCCCCTCCGCGTACTGGATGGCCCCAGCCTGTCCGCTGCTTGTACATACCCGCCATAGGGCCAGCAACTGGAGCCAGGAAGCCGACGGCGGGCGTCGGTCTACAGAAGCTCCGTCGAGATGGGGCATTTGGACACCCAGAGAAACATCAGACGGTCCACGACGACGCCTCTGGCTTGTGTGGCGTGTTGGACAATTGCTCCTCCTGTACACGACAGCGACAGAACCCTCATCCGGCCAGGCGCCCAATTGGTCTGATTACGAGTGGAGCGACAGGGCCAATCACCTTGGGCTCGTCCTGAGTTACATACAGCATGCCGCTGCAATCTGCAGCCTTTCCAACAGTCTGCAGGCAGCGCCGTCTACTAGCACAAAAACCTGCCTGTGTAGCCTCTGAACCCGTGCCACCGCCCAGCAGCCTGTAGACAAGTCTTTCCACACGAAGCACGCATGTCTGCTTCCGGGCGATGACCAGTCGTGTACAGGACCTGCCTTGGTACTTCTGGCGACATGTTGAGAGCTGAATTAGATGCATGATGAAGGCCCGTTCTTCCCTCGGCTCCTCTTAGGAACGCCGCTGGCCAGAGCGTCTGCGGGGAGAAGCGCTCACCGAGATAAGCCAGCCTGCCGGCGTACAAACTTTCAGCAGGCAAGGCTATGAATCCTTCAGATTGCTACGACGTCAGTTCTCCAACGTCTCCCTACATACCCGCTTGTGCCCACGGGGCAACCAAGTACCCTTGACAGCCCTGTCGGCTCGCTGTGGCAGCTTCTCGTGCGGAAGCATAACTGCCGGGCGGTTGGTACGAGTTCGCGAGGGACAGCAGAGATGCGACACAACCCTCGCCTCGAATCGGCACCAAATTTCCCCGAAGCAAACTCTCAACGAAACTCTCTTCTCGGTTCTACTCATCAAACGATCATGCCAGAAATGGCTCCCCTCTGCAGGGTACAGGCAGATGGGGGTGGTAGAGGTCGATGCTTTCGTCACCCTTCTGTCAAGCGAGTCTGATTTGAGGCAAAGTGTCTGCGCGTCGTTTGCCCAAACGACTACATGTAAGATTTTCTAAATCTAGGACTAGAAACACCTACACACGGATGGTATGGACAACTCACGGATATCACCGCGGAGATAGACGGAAGAATGGAGATTGGTTGATGATGATCCTCCGAAGACGAAACCTACGACTACAGCCACGTAAGGTAGCATTCGGGCAGGTCTGTGTACTACTGGCATTCCCGTGCTGCTCTTGCACGGAAAGAGCAGAAACTTGCACAGTTAGCAGGGCCAGTATGCACAGTCACGGATGCCCGGCATATCGGGATGGCAAGTTTCTTGCAGCTTGCATGGAGATTCCACCTACCCAATACCCAGCATTTCTGTGCTTACTGGAGGTATGCAACTTGTTCTTTCAGCCCTGGAAGGCATGTCGCTCTACAGTCGGCATTCCCGCCCCCTCGCCCCTCCTCGTCGAGAGGTCCAACTTGGATTGAGCCTTGCGGCTACCCAGTTGCCTTACATATAGTACAGTACGTCAAATTAGGAAGAGAGAATATACCTGGGATTTGGCGCGCGCGCCGGGTTCCTCGTGGGGCGGATATCTCCCCATCATCAATACCATATCACCAGCACTTCATAATGATTAATTCCCGAGCCGCGCGGACTCGTCGTGACTGCCCTCGATCGGCCTCCGAGCCACGGAGAGGGAGGGGCAGGCTAAGGCGGCCCGGCCAGAAATTGAAGGACCAATGTTGGGATCGTGATCCCGTCGTCTCAGGAAATGCTTATTACTGTACCATCATACTTCATTTTACCCGTCCGCGGCCCAGGCTGGCACGGCAAACACCTGCAGAGGAAGCAGAACCCTCACGCTGGCCCTACCGCACCCTTCTCGACGCACACGCCAACTCGTTCGACCACATCCGCACTATCCAGTGAAGCCATCTATACGCACCCGCCAATCACCAAGGCCAGATGTCACGAGGCGCGGAGGATTACCTGCGCGCCGCCACCACGGTGCGCCCGTAATATATCTGATGGTGCAGCCTTGCATCCTGGTTCGCCTTCTCTCTGGCTGGCATCTGCGCTTTTGTGCATGTGCGTGCCGCTGGCTGGGTTGGCTACACCATTCCCAAGGGGTGCCTGGATCGCTTGGTGTTCCCCGGTACCTATTCCAGCGCCTCGCAGATCGGGGCCGTCCATGTATCGAGGGTCAGGGTCGTCCTAGACAAGGCGTGTCGCGAAACACTTCAACCGCCTCCCGAGATGTTCTGAGTGGGTTAAAGATTGACAAAGGGTGCCGCGCGCATCGCCATCGAACCGCAGCTGCGTAAGTGTTGAGGTGTACATTCCTGTACACCTACGCCAGTGTACAGTGTTACGAGTCAAGCGTGTCTCCACTACCTGACAGTAGCCTACCGAACCCTTGGTAAGGTTTGGGTGCTCTGGCTCAGCTTAATTGCAGCTGGCACGGAGATACGTAGCCAGACACCGGCTGTATGGCCAGACTCACCCCCATCTGGGTTGCTCCGGCATTGTATCGCCTTGTTGAAACACCCGTTCTCTTGATTTTCATTCTTTGCCTCAATGTATGTCTGACGGCCGATTAGCCCGTAAAAAGTAAATATGTGACGAGCGAATCATTGAATGTTTCACGTGCGGATGTGACAGACTGCTGGAGATATCACCAAGTCACGGCCTGTAGCGAATCCAGGAGAAAGGCAAAAAGGCAAAAGCCATCCCGGGCAAGGCTCATAAAGTTGACGTTGCTCGTGCCGGCGCACAAGTTTCAGCTAGTTAGGATCCCGCGCAATAATGCGTTCGAGACTTCCCTTGAAGTAGTTGATACAATACTAAACTTAGGTGGGTATGCTTGGGTAGTATACCACCTCCAGGCCAAAGCAGCCTCTCGGCAGTGATATGATAGGAGGGGGGACCACACTGGCCCTATGGGGCACAAGGCCCCTCTCTGCTGATCGCTTGCCCACTGTTTTGCCAACGAGATGGCGAGTGAGGTCGGCGACTGAGAGTCATCAGTGACCAATACCTCAGTCGAGAATCTTCACAGCCCTTTACTGCTTACGCCGGACTAACGATGCCGACCCACGGAGGGGAAATAATCATCATAGAGGGGCAAACAGAGGGCTGCATTATTTTCCTCTTCGGGGTACCGCGTGAGGAAAAGAGCGAGGGCCTGGATTGACATTTCACTGATGACAGGCATCGGATGTCGTGGTGATCATGGTAAGCATGCAAGGCACGGTGCGGGGCAGAAAATTCCAGACTGCGTATCGTACAGAACATGATGCAGTAAGTACTCTGTTGTGCAGACCAGATACCTGGAAGACACCAATCTGTATGCTGTTAATTGGTATTATCCTGTGGAGAACCCCTAAAAGCCCAACGCGACGTCAGCCTGCGCTACGGTATGGTCGCTTTCTCTTATCCCACCAGGTGGAGAATCGGAGATTAGAGAGAAAGTTATATTTGGCGACTCGACCCTTACCTGGATAGGATAATTTGAGGGCTGGTATAGAATATTCCCAAGCCTAAGGCAAGGGAGACATTGTCGATCTGGCCATCCCTTCCCCCACGACCTGGAATCCCGGAGACATGAGCGATATACTCTGACACGAAGGCAAAGGAGGGGTGGGGAGGGATTGGAAAGTGAGGTGGAGACAAGGCACGGCCATAAGGGACATACGAGGAACTCGGGAATGGCGACAGAGCAAGGGGCGCACAGTAGTCCGCTGGCCGGGAGGAGACATGATGTTGGAATGTCACTGTGGAAGGCCCGGAGAAGCATTTAGAACAGAGCAAAGTGGATACTGGGCAGAGGCGGATCCCGGTGGAGATTGAAGATCGGCTGCACTGATGGGAAAAAAGCGGTTTTCTCTCGGGGAGCTATGAGGTGGAGAGATGCTGGACCGTTGTTTGGTGAGCGAAATATCAGTGTCTTGGAATTATCGATCTACAATGCAGTGCAGACAAATATCGTCTTCTTATTAGAGTACAGTAGGTTCCGTACATCAACCCTGAACTCTGCAGATGTAAATCTATCTACATCGGGGAGAAAGGAGGAAGTTGATACCTGAAGATGGTGCTGTGAGCCTTGTGGTGGCCTTATCTAGGCCTGCCTCGGATAATTTTTTCTTGCCATTAAACCAGAGCCGTGGGATCTTGTACGGGGAATGGATGTATTTTACAATGCTTATTCCGCATTCGTACTTTTCACCGGTCCTTCACCTAGATCTAGATCCCTTGGTGACCCACGTGTAGTGTCTAATCACCTGACTCCGCCCTCCTTTTCCATTTCAGTTGGTTGACGGAGCCTTGACGAGGCTGATAAGCCTTTCTTTTATCGACTCGACAGCCTCGTGCGGAGTACATGGAGTAAGGGGATAGGGAATATTCGGGATATCGCACTTGGATTATCTAGGGGATAGAGCTAGAGGAGGGTTTTAGCAGGGTGTAGAAATATAAGGAGAAAGTGTGAAAGAAAGAGAATAAAAATCGAAATCAATCCTGGATTACAGACCGCCCCCCGTCAACATGGCGCTCTCGCGAGTCCCCGGGGATGACGAGCTCTTCATAGGAGGGTATGTTACGTTAATCGCTCTTCAAATACTAATTTCTGCTAACACAAACCTTCAGTATCTTCACTCTTAGACGGAAGACCACGCTCGCTGAAGCCGGGATCACGCACGTGCTGTCCGTTGTGAAGTTCAACTTCCAGAGTATCGCAGACTGGGATAAGTACGAGCACCTAGGCATTGAGGTCGACGATGTCGAGGATGAGAATCTCCTTGGGGAGTTCGAGCGCACGGGGGCCTGGATTGAGAAGGCGTTGAGGGAGGGCAAGGATGGGAAGAAGGGGAAGGTTTTGGTTCATTGGTGAGTTGATGATTTATCTTTACAAATGTCTTTTACTGTGGAGTGTTTTTTTTTGGCCCTTGAGTGTCTTGGTATGTTCAGAAGGGCAATAGGCGATGGGAGTCCGCTCTGCTGCACTGTGGTATGTACGAGAGTTACTGTCAAGTGGGATATCATATGACGCTTTTCACTCACATAAGCTCTCGTAGTAGTCTACTACCTGCTGCTTGTGTTTAAGCATGCTTCTCAATGCCTGGATTAACCTTTATTTAGTGCAATGGGAAAATCTCGTTCAGTGACGGTCGCTATAGCTTACCTTCTACGGCAATATCCACACCACACTGTCAGCTCAGCCCTGGAGCTGATCCGCGAATCCCGGCCTATAGCTGAACCTAACGACGGCTTCATAGCACAACTCGAGCTCTACAAGAAGATGGGTTGTCCTCCAGACATCGAGAACCATCCTCAATATCGGAGATGGATATTCCAAAAAGAAGTCGACCTTGCCGTCGCTGTCGGCCAGGGTCCGTCCAGAGTCCGATTTGAGGATGAGGAGAAGCAAGAGGAGAATGAAACTTCAAAAAGAGAGGTCGAATTAAGGTGTAGGAAGTGCCGGTATGTTTCATTGTTACGATAACAGTTCTAGGTCCTGTCCTCAGGTGAGGATATGTACGTACACGAGTCCGGCTAATTCCCCTATTCTAGCCGAACACTTGCAAAAACACCTTACATTGTCGACCACCTCCCAGCGCCCGCAAAATCGTCACCGTCTTCTACCGACGGACCAATTTCCTCCCTTGCACCCGCCCTCCCCCCGACGCCCATTCACAGTGCCTGTTTCCATCATTTTCTCCAGCCCCTGTCTTGGATGCGTCCAGCACTTAGGGAAGGGCTTCTCCAGGGCAGACTGGAGTGCCCGAACTCCAAATGCCGTGCGCAATTAGGACGCTATGCGTGGCAGGGTCTGAAGTGCAGCTGCGGCGTCTGGGTGTGTCCGGCATTCAGCGTGCAGAAGTCTAGGGCAGACGAGGTCGTCAAGAGGAAGGAGGGTAACAATGGGCCTGCAATCGGGACCATGAACCCCGATGGAAGAGGAGGGATCCGTCTGCCGCCTGGGATGAAGGGAAGGGAGAATTTATGAGAGGTTTACAGGTCCGGAACAGGCAGCAATGTTTCGGGCTTTTTTAAATAGAAGGAGTCCCTGTCTATTGGATTAGAGGAGGCTAATTGCGGCATTCCCGTTCCTGACGATATCTAAAGTCTCCTATCTAGGCGGCTAACTCTGCTTAGCTCAAATGGAACATGATACCCAGAGCTTCCAGAACCGATCTGAACTGCCGTGGGCTTGCATATTGGTAGGGAAAAAGAAATATCTGCCTTCCAAACCGTCCCCCCATCGGACCGATATCACAATACCGGCATAGCAAAGTCGAAATGGTATGATAGACAAATCTTCCGTACCTGCATCATATCATACATTTTGCTACGATGAGACAGATAAAGCATGACTCCACTCGGAGAAATGATGTTCCTTACGTGAGACGGAACTTCAGGGGCACAACCGGTCAGGTGACAAGGAGCGGCCGCAACACCGCAGCTGAGCACAAGGCTTCGGTCAAAGGAGTCAGCACACTAATTCGCGTCGAAAAGGCATACTCGATGCCATATTAGACACTCCGAGGCTCCACACTGCTGGTGTCCCACTTTGGGACCTCCACCTGGACGAGACTTCTCTGAGTTGCGGCAGCCAGGCGCGGGCAATGTGCATGATCTGACGGCCATGACGGCCACGACAAGTTTGATGGCTCCCCACCCATCACATCATGAGGCTGCAGGCGTACCAGTAACGATGCAGCGGTGAAGCTGAATCTGACCAGTCGCATTGCTGTGGCTTTGCAGGAAACAGCCGTTGCGAAACCCACTGCATCTCCCATGCACGTCAGCCCGTGTCACGCAACCAACTTGCGCATGAGAAAAAAAAAGGGAGTCTCGGGGGAAGAGCTGACCACCCAAGTCGTGATACAGGGCGTGGCGGCTCTCGTGGTAAGAAAATCGCGGCGGCTCAATTTGATAGCACGGTATACCTTTTTCGGCAGACTTTGCGCGCTGTATCGCAAGTAGTGAGCCCCGTAACACTGTCAGATGGTGTTATAATTGCTGCCGCTGACAGAGGATGACGAGATTACCCTGATGACTGCATTGTCGTAAAGGTCAGTTCTGTGGGGTAGACAACAAGATGTATTGACTTCATATCTCCGTATGCATGTAGGCTTGTACATCCAGTATCCCTGCTTTTACCGAAAATATCCCCGTTGGCCGGGATAAAGGTTTGGGTTGCAAGAATCTTATCCATATTTGTGACCCAACATGCGAGTAAATCCTATGGCCTAGTTGGCTTCATAAGCAGCCTCCACAATATCTGCTAAAACGTTGGAAAGTTTTGGAATTCTCTGCAGCTAATTGGCGTGGGGCATGAAGATATTTCTGGTATCGTTTATCTAGGTGCATTTAGCGACTAGCTGACAGGCGGGGTTCGCTCAGGCTCTGTGCAGGGCTGGAGGAGGGGTTGTAAGGCTCGCGGAAAGAGGCAACACCGCCGGAAGGGAAGTAAGCACTAGCGATTCGAGGAATGCTTCGAAACGGATTCTCAGCCGGATGTAAGGCTGGAAAGTACAAATCATTACACGAGAGATCTTGTTTCCGTTGCATATGACAGGTGGGTGTCGCTCAAAAGATCCATGCTTTTCGTCAGTCCTCAGGGTGTTCATGCAGTATGACATGTGATAAAACGGGCGGTGGTTGTCAAATCAGCCAGCTGACAGTAAAACTGCAGACTTGGAGCGGTCAACTGCCGAGTTAGAGTATGCGTGCTGCCAGGTTTAGATCTTGTAGCCTGGTCAGAACCAATACGTCCCACGCTCATTCTGGAATCAGACCCATGGCGGACGGCCGGCCAACGGGTCGATCACCATGGATGTATACCACCGTAAGCACTGACGAAGCTGCGTGAGATTGAAACCTGAGGCCTAATACCCTTTTCTTGTCCGATGATCCGAATCTGCCGGAGATCCCTTTTGTGGGTGTCGATTTCATTCCAGAAGGGGGAAATGATGGCGCTGCAGTTGGCAGTTCGGACCACCACAAGGGGTTCATTGAAACATATCCTAGTCTGGGTATTCCGTAGGGAGCGAAATTGAGATGGGCGCCTTCTTGCAGCATCCAAGACACATTTAGTATACTGTAGGCAGCAGGAATGGTCCCGATCACGTGAAATATCCCTAAATTTGTTTAACGCCTGCCAGTATGAGGCGCTGGCAAAGTTCCGAAGATTTAAGGTAGGCCTTTTGGGACCTGGGGGAAGAGATTCGGATTTTGAAGCCGTTCTCGATTTCGTTTCGCAATTTCGGTGTTTCTCTTCTTGTCCAGCCGCTGCTGATAGAATGCCCTTTTCAGTGCGAAAACTCGGGGTTCTTCTTCCGTGGAAGTGATGACAGTGCTGTCGGCTTTCTTCTGCCGCATCATTAGCTGACTGAGGTGCAAGAAGGCGCCATTCAAAAGCTACCCACCTTTTCTTCCGATTTCTCGTCTTCGTCACCATCCTTCTTGCTCTCGCTCTTGTCCTTGTCTTTACCCTTTTCTTTCTCCTTCTCCTTCTCCTTCTTTTTCTTTTGCTTCTCCTCGAACTCCTGCTTAACGCGTTCTACCTCGGCTTCCATCTCCTTTTTCTTCTTCGCTGTAACTGCAGCTTCATCGATGACGGGGCTGCAAAAGCCTCTGTCTTTGAGGTGGCCCGGACATACGAAGAAGAAATCCTGTAAAGCATGAACAAGGGCCGCTGCAGAACAGGACAAAAGAACTTAGACGAACTTTGTTTTCGGGCGTTACTAGAACACTTGTGCTTGGCTTATAACATATCTCGCAGGATTTGGAAGCCGTATCGGCGACTTTGCGATGAGTATAGGTATTCGGAAAGGACGCCATGGCTTAGCAGCCCATGGCAGGTAATACTGCCGTTACAATGCTTGCAAAGTGGACCGAGCAGCAATCGTCAGGAAGAATAGAACAGAAGACCCAAAGTTGTGATGTCTGTTGGAGTGGGTTTACGACTCTGCAGGATTCTGCCAGGCGGTGTATCACGTTTTAGGCACCGCCCTAAAACAAAAGAAGACTTGACCATGAATGCAATAGAATGACAAGAATTAGAATTGCTAGTGCATAAATTGCGAGACGCCCGGATATTTCGTTTTGTCCTTGTCGTTCGCATATTAATATTGAGGTAATTAATGAAGGCATTTAAAATTCCGCTTCAAGACCGAATATATTTAGCAAAATGAATATTCATCTTGACCATTACTTCTAACTACTTCCCCAAACATGTAAATAAACAACATTGACACAGCTCCCATTTTCACTCTCCTGCCGATTTTTAACTTTGATAAATGTATGGGGCGGCGATTGGATACTGTGGGAATGGCGAGGAAGTTTATTGTCGACCAGGCTACGTTGACTCGCAAACTCTCTGCCGAACCAAAGTAGGGCTGCGGATAATCAAAAGCCGGAGATTAGATAGTTAAAAGCAGTGGACGATAAATCATTTGTCTATGCATGGTGAGTGTTAAATTGGTTCCATTCCGCAATACTCTTCGTAGCTTGACGTGCATAGCAGCTGCACTCCAAAACACAGAAGATCGGCGAGAAATTCATCGAATGCCCTCCCATTACTCTTTTTACCAAAGCAATAATAAATATGTCCCTATTTCCTGATAGGCTCACCGATGGTTGAGATCAACGAATCCTGCGTTCTGATCGGTCCCTCTCCAACTGATGTCAGAATAACCCTCGAAACGCCGTCTTTCAATGCTTGCACTGCTTTTGCATCTATAGCTTTCGTGTCCTGGACCTTGACCTCTTTGCCTTCCCAGCCATCTAACTCTCCTAAGACACCTTTCACAGCTCCGGCTACAGCGTCTGTATTCTCCTCCTCGTAGTAAATCACCGCATTTGGTCCGGCATCAAAAGTGTACGCCGCAATGATCTTTCCCGCTCTCGTATTGATATCTTCTACGGCTCTGATAGCTGCCTTTGACACATCATTCATGTAGAAGATAGGAGGGAAGGTGTCTAGGCATGTGGCATGGAAGCTATTGCTCTCGACCATGGTCACCTTACCAAACGTCTCGAAATCCTTCTCTTGAATAGCCTTCTTCATAGCTTCCATATGCTTAGGGACCACAACAGCGAACCTGTGCTTGGAAAGCTCTGACGTGGCAACTGTGATCTGCATGCCAGAAGTACTACTGACTCCCTTCTTCTCCGCCGATACCACGAGGATCAAGGCACGCATTGTAGGCCAATGGCTCGCTGGCGCAACTTCAACAGCGACGCTATCTGAGCCATCTTCATTTGCCCCCATCTCCCACGCAACATAGCCGCCAAACAAGCTCCGGCACGCACTTCCACTACCCTGCCTCGCAATCCTCGACAGTTCCGTAGGCGATGATGGTAGCTCGTACAGATTAGCGATAGCACGGACCAGAGCAGCGAAACCAGCTGCCGAAGATGCAAGGCCCGCCGCCGTAGGGAAATTGTTCTCAGACACGATTCGCAGGGGCAGGCTGGCGAGTTTCGGGAGAGAGGCATTGGAGGCCTCGAGTGCAGAGCGAAGGGTTCGAAGTTCGCGGAAACAAGCCTGTGTGCGCGCGCCGGAAACGTCTTGTGGGGAGGAATTGAGGAGGAGTGTGTCCTCGGGCCCGAACGTCGAGGAACATGCTGCGGTTGTGTGGGTTCGGAGATCTGATTGAGAGAGCGTCACGGAGAGGGATGAATTGGTCGGGAGATTCAGCTTTGGGTCGCGCTTCCCCCAGTATCTGTGAGGTGGAATTGGTTAGAGGGGTTGGATTAGGGAAGTAGTAGGGTAGAACTGACTTGACAACGGCGATGTTGACTGGTGCCGTGGTGCTGGCTTGGTAGACCTTGGTGTCTGCCATGTTTCTGATGCAATTGACAGCTCTACGACACCGAGCACAGAATTCTGCGAAGGTATTAGAGGTGAACGAGGATCGAACGATTTCAATATTTTGGGTTTCCCAAATTCAAGGGCCCGGGAGCGGTCAGGCCAGGTCCAATCGGCTATTTTCCAGACATTCAGGGGACCGGAATTAAATATATTCGGGAACAGTTTTGCCTGAACGACATCACGGAACAAACCAGCTCTTCACCAACTTGTTCCCATATTAATGACGAGAATGGCCAAAGAACAAGAATCCACGGAAGAGAAATGCCCCGTCAATCATACCACGCGCGCAGCATGGCTGAAGTCCAATTCCTCGCGTCCTGTCTTCCCCGGCGCAACTGCTGAAGCTCCACGAGCCAACAAAGACAGCAGTTGTGACTCTTCCTCTGTCGACCAAACTCCATCACTACCTCTTCCCCCTACTCCCTCTCCGAGCGCCGGCTGGTTCTCGCGCTTCTTCTCCTCCTCCGTAGAACCTGCGGCCCCAACTACACCCCAAGGCCTTGACGTGGACAGAGAGGTATCTACCATCCCGCGCGGGACGCCAGTGAATAAGACCACCAGGCCGGCGAATAGTGAAGTAGAGAGCGATGTCAGCGAGAATGGAAACTGGATATACCCTAGCGAGAAGATGTTTTTTGAGGCGATGAAGAGGAAGGGCCATAAAGGCGAAGTTGCAGATATGAAGACTATTGTGCCGATCCATAATGCGGTGAATGAGCGTGCGTGGAAGGAGATTAAGGAGTGGGAACGGCCATGGGGCAGTGATAAAAGGTACGTTATTTAAGTTTGCTATACGAGATATACGTCAGGGTTCTAATAGTTTTCAGATGTGGAGGTCCAAAGCTGGATTCTTTCTTGGGGTTGTCGGGAACGATGAGCCCGAGGGCGAGATTTAATACACTTTTGGGATACACGGCGCCGTTTGATAGGCATGACTGGGTTGTGGATAGGTGTGGCACGAAGGTGGAATATATTATTGACTTCTATGCAGGCAGGAATGACGGGAAAGGAAAAGGAAAGCTGAACTTCTACCTGGATGTCCGGCCTAAGCTGAATACTTGGCAGGGCTGGAAGATGAGGGCCTCTAAAGCTTTCGGTTTGGTGTAAGATCTGGATCAAAATTCATGTATGAGGCTGGTGGATACTGGATAGGTGTTACGGAATATCCCCTCTTCTTCAAGACTTGCATTAACGCTGGATTTGGCGTCTGGATGGGTCGAGTGTAAAATATAATATTCTTATAATAGTATGCTAGAATTTCCACGGAGTATCTGGCTCACTCTGAGAGCCGTCATTCCTGGTACGGATCCTTGTCCCCGAATGTGTCTCTAATGCGGCAGTGTCCAGATCCCATCCCACGTTACGGAGTTTCTCAAATATATTGTACCTTTCGATCCAGGATCGAAATTCTAGCCTAGTGTTAGAAATGACGTTGGCAACCGAGGAATCTTTTAAACCACTCTGAACCTGTACTGCCATGAAGAGTGCATGCATCCAGGCACGAAGCTGGGTCTCGGTATCTGACGGGAATTTTAAACATATCAGGAATCTTTTCCGCTGCTCCTCATACCACAGAATGTACCCCTCATCTTGGAACATATCAACAAGCTCTGTTACGTTTTGGGAGTTGGCTCCAGTGTAACTGCTGGTGATTTCGTCCGGAGTACCCAAAATACATCGAAAGCGGACTCCAATCTGACAATAGCCCAGTACCTTTTTGCCTTGCCAGCGTAACACCCCATCTCTCTCGAAAATGCGTTCTTGAAGAGATATTGATTCAGGTGTAGGGAATCCCTCTCGACCCCCCACCGTTTTGCTCTCTTCAGCAGGAGGAAATTTCTGGTATAACGTGCAGAATACAAGATTTGTCCGCTGTCTGTTCAGCGTGCGCATACTAACTGCACGTACAGCAAGATAATTCATCCCGAGATGTATTGCAAGCAGACTGATCATTGCAGTCCATGTTGCCCACTCGGACGAGATTCGAGACACCACTAGACTACCAACCACCATTCCCAACAGAGATATAACGGTTTCTTGACTTGAGTCTTTCTACAAACTATGAGTTTGGGTTTGAGAAACTCAGGGAGTACCTACTGCGTTGAGTTCTCCTAAGTTTCCCTGAGTGGCAAAATGAGCACTCAAAGACGCTTTCGAGCTCCCTGCAGCAACGCCACACAGCGAACGAAGGACACTCGAAAGACTGAATAAAAGCACTCTAGAGGACTTAGGAAATGCCGGCGACAGACAGTCAAGAACCATGGCAGCATCATTGAATATGTCAGCCGCCAGCCGATACATCTTACACTCCGGCTCGAGTGATGTCCCCAGCTTGTGAGCAAAGAGAATGGTCGCTATCCTGCCCATGCTCTCTTGAAGCACTGAGAGAAGTAGAGCTGCCGTTGGTGAGGCATGGGAATCCCCAACGCCGATTCCTGAATGTCCTCAGTGCTGTTTTGAACAAGGCGAGAGCATGTTTAGCATCTTATCAAGAACAACTTACCTTCAAGCACAGCCCGGGAAGATAACAGCCCAGCTATAGAACTTGAAAATGCTTGTAATGAATCCTGCCTCGAATTAGATCCTTCATACTACTCTTCACATATAGCATGGTAACTCACATAAATCTGATATCTGCCTCACTCCGCTCGCATTAAAACCATCCCACCATCCTGGTAAAATTGCAAAATCTGGATATTAATAGAAACACTCACTCCATATAGTCCTTCGTAACACTATGTGGATACCCGGCAGGCAAAAATGCATTTAACACACTTCTGACATAGCTTTTCGATCCTTTTGGCAGCTGTTTCCGAAAGAGATATTTCAGCGTTTATTTTCAGAAACCAATGGAACCTCCTATCATGGATAGCGGTCGCAGAACAAGATTAACTGAAGAAAAGCAAATAATATAAACATACAACGACATCAAATCTAGTCCTCTCTTCAGACGCGCCTTGAGAGCTCCGGATATACGTCGCAACGAGGTTATTGGCCCTATCCCGTTCTTCTATTAAAATCGGCCTCTGTGGGTGCGAATTGGGAGGCATGATAGGAACTGAGACGAGATCAAAGTATTTCACTGCTGCGAAGAATGACTTTAACCTTGAAACATAGAGAGCGCCATTTCACCCTTGTGGTGGTGAAAAGACAAAGACTCTTTTGCGGTATGTAAGGAGGGATGGGGCGAGGTGACGTTCCTTTGGCGAATGAGGAGAGTGCAATAAATGAACAGGGTTTCAATGTTTGTCTGAGAAGAGCATGTAAAGCACAAACTCTAGCAAAAAGACTACAACCTCGCGGCCCATTTAATTTAAGTACACACATATATTGCCTGTCTCCTTGATCTACAGGTTCCCACTTGTCCCTAAAGCAACCCGCTGGCCTATTCCTGCGTGTCCAAGTTCAGAATAAGCCAATGAACTTTATTACTGTGCACATATGCGCAACATACGAGCAATTCTGGTCTTAGTAGGAGAAGCCCCCAAATTTGTCTCTGCAGCGGAGATAACTCCGGACGTCAATGGCAGATTCTCTACTAGGTAAATGTGCCCAATGGAACCTATTGAAGCTACTTTCCGAAGTAATGTTAAAATATCGCGTATGGAGCTTTTTCGAATTAGCATTTCACGACCGGTCATTTGGTGGATTGGTGTCAAAGATAATACGAAGTTCTGAAGATGAGACCAAGGTGCTATATTGCTGTAGGATTTCAGAGATACTTACACATACAGTGTACAGGTGTTGGCGATGTCCCAGAGAAAAGAAGGCTTCGGCATTCGAAGCGGCTAAGATGTTTCAGACGCAAAAGCTCACTTGTGAGGGTAATGTCATGAACCATGGCAAGGCAAGAGTGATTAAGGACTAGTGCAACTTAGCAGGCACTTGGATCTTGCATATTAAGTATTATGCTCATAAAATAATGGGAAGGTCAGCCACTGAAGGACGGTGCCAAAATAACAAGCGTATCGCGCCACTTCAAACACCAATATTTGATGTAACAACTGTGCAATAGAAATGAAAGGAGCCTGGTGAGTTCTACTAGCGCCATCTCGCATTGTCCTCTATGTTATGACTTGAGGGAAGGGTACTATACTTCCGAAATCTCAAAATGGTGTGGAATATCGTCAATATTTACGGGAGAGCCTCAAGTATGCCATGCCCATGTACCTGCAAAGACTTAGAAAGGAAAGTTGGTAACGCTAGCCAGGCTAGAAACTGAGTAGCATTTATTGTAGGGAGAGGGCCTTATCATCCAACTCATGAACCGTAGAGACTATAGTGCGCCAGTGAACCAAATGCCTCCATTCTTGCTCTAATACTGCTTCACCGCAAAAATACCCACTGCAGATGTTAAACTGTAACCACCCCATCTTCTATTCCTCCACGTTCGTGACTTCTTTCGCATATTCATCACATTGTAGCACAACGGGTAAATTAAATTCCGTGGAGAGTGTCTTTGTCCCATTTCCTGCATATTCATACAACGACATATCGCGGGCTGCTCAGCAGACCAGCGTAGCTCCACCAGTCTCAATGGCATCGATCTCGGCCATCTCCAGCGGGGTCCGGCGGAACCGAGCGGGCAGCTCGTTGCGATCGAAGTACTCGCCCCTAGTTGGAGAGACTGATCCAAGTGAATGACCGGATGCCTCGCCCACACCGCCGGTCTTGGCCCTGCCTAGAGGACCATGTTGTTGTGCGTGCTGCCGGTAGGAGGAGAAAGTTGGGGAGGTGGGCTTGTCGGCTGATTTGAAATCCACAGGGAGCTCGTGGGACGGAGAAGCTGGGTGGGCGTGAGGCGTATGGTCGACGGAAGCTACTGAGAGGTTAGATTGAGTCCTACCATCTTGATGATAGATATCCTGAGATAGACATACCCGGAATGGTGCGCTTCCCCAAGAATTTTATCATCGGAGTGCGCTCAGCATGTGCGGCCGAAGCGCGAAGTGCTTTGGTCGCGAACATCTTGAGGGAGGGGGAACGGCGTTGACCAATTGGTAGAGGAAGCAGGCAGAGGAGTCTTTCGTCTGGCGGGATAGAATGAGGGTGAGATGCTGCCTGCTTCTCTAGTTGTGGTGGCCCTTGCCTTTGAGTGTGGGTTTGTTGAGTGGGTGGTGGTGGAGTGGGACGGGTAGCTCGAGGATTTTCTTTGGGGGTAGTTCGTGGCGGTCCGGGGTTCAATTGCGCACCAGCAACGTCGGACAAATGCACTGGACACCGGAATGAATGAATGAATGACGGTTGACGGACAGAGGGATATGGGGTCGGAGCGGGAAGGGAGGGAAGGAGGAGGCGATATATTATTGTTATATTAACATGAGACCTCTTCCTCAAGACCGGACTTGCACATGGAGATTGGAGGTATTAACAACGTTAACCGCGGCCGCTGTTATCCATGCACGCGGGTGCAGTAGTAATCGACCGGTATTACCATTCGGATTGCGCCCGTCCTCGAGGACGCCATAAAGACAGTGCAATTCCCCCGAACATTTTCCCACTCGGAGCTTTCTCTGTCAGGATTACAAGCAATGTGCGCTAAACTTAATACGGCTATGGCTACAACTTATCGGTAATATCTCTACGGATAATACAGACAGAACAATGAAGCGTAAAGGGGACGTATGTAAGTGCTTCAATTAATTAAGGATATAACCCTCTGGCTTAGGGGTTTATATGCTTCTAGGGTTAGGCTTCAATCCACCAGATTGACATTCTCGAAGTTTTCCGGGATGTCACGTGAAGAGATCCCATTGTGACATGTGCAAGTGAAACTACATACTACTCCGTGCTCTCTCTCTCTCTCTCTGCGCTCTGCCTGAAGTTTAGTAGAGCGTCACACGTAGGTTTGTATGATTACCTTAATATCAACCCGAACAGTTCAAGTACGCCTCTATTCGCTTCGTAACAGTGCAACGGCCAAGCACAAAATGCTTAGATTCCTGACAAGGAATCACCCAAGACAACAGAAGCAAGCCTTGTCGATTTCTTCTGCCTTCTAGTGAGGTCTACTTCAAAAGTACGAAGCAGATTGCAAGCGAGCTCAAGCTTTTGTATGCCCATTTACCTATACCGGATGTATCTATTGATAGATGCAAAAACCTCGTCCAGTCTCCGTTGCAGAAGGTCGTTTTGTATGTTTCGACAGCGAGAGCACCATGATTTCGCAGGAACACGCCGCTCGATCTCACCTCTGGGATTCCTAAATGTGAAGTCACGGCATGGCCAGCGCCCTCCGCCGCATCGGGCTATTGGGTCATGGTAAAACTCGTCTGTTACCCAGGAACTGACTGCTCTACCACACAAGGTGCAGAAATAATATGTCAGGACTGGTTTGTAGCACATTGCGAGGGGACTGAAAAGTTGCTATAGGGATCTATTGCAGGTTAGATGACATTTTGAAAGACGGAGTCAAACGTACTACCAGCGCTGGAGGTGTCTTGGGAGTTTAGAAAGAGGAATACGGTGAGAAGGCTGGGTAGCAGCAGAATGGAGAACGGCCAATTTTATGAATGCGGATATTCGTCTCAGCCTCTTCAACAAGGCCGAGCATTCTGATTACCAAACCTGGCGTCAATCTGAGAATATATCTGCAGCAGGTGTGGACCGAAATTTTACATTTTCAGCATTAGACAGATGTGGCGTGGAGTATTGGCCTATTAGAACACATACAA
Source organism: Oidiodendron maius Zn (assembly GCA_000827325.1). NCBI lineage: Eukaryota > Fungi > Ascomycota > Leotiomycetes > Myxotrichaceae > Oidiodendron > Oidiodendron maius. The sequence continues at coordinate 59,118 of KN832901.1, forward strand.
ACCCTTCTCTCTCAGCCTAGTTATCTGCGCCTTATTATGCAGCCTCGAAAAGCCGATTATCTGGTGCCACCCCCCCTCTTCAGAATTCATTCTTGACAAGGCTCCGGCTGAGTGAAGCAGAGGTGGAAGCCATTAACCGTTTCAGCTAAGCCCAGCTGATAGGAACAATTACAATTTTTATCCATCCTGTGCCAGCATTACACGCCTCCAGGAGTAAAACTATATAAAAAGGAACATTTCCACTCGGCTCCGATTTGGACGGGATATCGAGTTTCGACTTCCAGCGATCCTGATCTGGGTGTAATTGGCTCCAATTAATCACGTGACTGTTACCGCGACATTTTCAGGCGCAGAGAGCGATGGAGTAGGGAAGTGTTTGACTACCTCCGCAACAACATTATCTGGACTTGCGGTCATATATCATAACAGCCACTCCTCGCAGTCACTCTTCCTGTATCCTTTCTCATCTTATTTTTTACTTCTGATAATGTAATACAGCCTAGTGTGTTAAACAGAGTATAATTCGCAACTTTCATTCGTCCCAACCACCCGCATATAGGTGTCAGCATTGGAATTACTCCACACATTTTCTGCCTGCAGCGAGGCGTATAGGTATTGATAATCATTGTATCAGTGCATCTGGCTGTGGGGTGAGTTTCAAATTCTTCTGCTTTCTTTCGTTTCCCCTCGAGATAGGCCCGGCTCAATCTCTTTGAATTCAATATCTCAGGTAGCTAGTGCAGTACCTCTTAATATTTCCACCGTCATTCACATCTATTTCTTTCCTTTCAAGCACCATATCACAATGACGCCACCCACACTGTCTGATTTACTTCAATAGCTGACGCCCAGACATAGCCCAACTTGGAAACGCACTAATACGTATGTTTTCCTTACTCATGCTTCAAACGACATTCTCTCGTGTTATACTATAGTTGTAGCTTGTCCAGTGTAAGCCCGTGCTAACAATATGTAGATGAGAGGTGGTCCCAGACCTAGGAATCCCAATGCACGAGTTGTTCCTGACCGCTCACATTGGTGAGGAGGATTGTCCAAAGGCCCTTCAAATCTTGCAGGGCTACTGCGCTATGAGCCCTACCTCAATTCTTCGACGACGGTTGTATTGGAATGGCCCATTACTACACAACAGAGGGCTAGATCCAACCTTCATAACGGCCCAGGGACAGAGAGCTCGCTTTTGGAGCAGCCTTAGTGAACAATTAATTCGTCAAGCTTATACGGTTCTCCTGTTATACGATGTTACTCGAGATCAATTTCCTAAAGCCTATACACCTGCAGAAGAGAAGCCGTACGTGCGTTTTAAATCTTATTCTCGCAAATGTGGGCATCTTTCTGACCTGAAGAGCAACATCTGACAAGCTGTAGAGAGCTAGATTGCGATGCGATACAGGGGACGCTGCTGTGGACTGATCTCCCTGATCCTGCAAATCCAAGACCGGTCAATAGCCGGTTATTAATGACCATTGAAGGAGAGAAGGGGTTGTGTAATCTCCTGGAATCCAGCTCATATAAGTATGCTCTCCTAATTGTTCATCCAGCTTAGAAGGGAAAGCTGACCATAAGAGATTCACGGGAGAGGTAGTAGAGGAAGGATACAGGTTTGTCCACGATTATGTAGTTATTTATCTCACTCGATATTTGGATGTTCCCACCGAGTTTCAAGAGATGGAGTACAAGGGCAAACCGAAAGTCAACAAGACCATGCCGTCCTTCGAAAGTTTGGCTCCATTTGACTCCGAAAATAAGTGGATTTTGACAGCCTCGCTACAAGTTTTGGCTGCTAGCGATTTGGAGCATATGCAGAAGGGAACCGACGAATTGATGAAGATCAAAGCGGACTTTGAAGGGTGTTTTGACTTTCAGATGAAGGATAGGCATATCTTCGATACGAGGGTTAAGCAATAGTGCATAAAATTCAGGAGTAATTTGCCGGCATAAATCAAAGATCGTCACGAAAGGCAAAATGTCTCACCCTCTCATTGATGATTCCACCATCTTGTCACAGTAGTTAACCTCGGAACTTGAGTTTCAAGATTGTTTACACCAATTCAGCAGACCCAACTCTACCTCGTCTAAATGTACAACCAAAATTCGATCACAGCCTTCTCAGCTTGGTAATCTTCCCATTTATTTGCTCTTCTTCGTCTGCCAGACTGCGATTCCGAACGGAGCACCTGCTGGAGTGTTAGTACATAAGACTTGCCTAAGTGTCGAAGGCTAGGAAGTACACACCGAATCCAAGGGCCATGAATGACCAGTATCTCAGGGCGAACCACTTTGTCAATGGGTTGAATGGGATGTTGCTTCGCGGTCCCTCGGGATAATGGTATGGTGATGACAGCTGAGCACGGGTAGAGTGGAAGCCACGACGGGCGACCATCGAGGTCGTGGAGGAAGCTCGGACTGCCGCTCGCGATAGCATCTGGATTATGACTAGTCAGCTTCATGTCGTACCAATTGGGGGTAATTAGCGGCAGACCTTGAGGAATTGATGGCGTGTTGTTTGGGAGAGGAGGATGAATCGTCGTCGGGAATTTGAGCAAGAGCTCTCGCCAAGGTCATGTGCGTGTGCACAAATGGAGTTTATCGCTACCCGTATTTTTTTCTTCGGCAGAACTGATATCGATTAGAGATAAACAAGCAGCTTTTTCGCAAACCTTCCATGCGAAATAATACGCTGCCGCCGCGCAGTCTCTAGCCAAGATGGAGGATGATCTTTTTGGCGTTTTCGATGAGCAGCCTCAAGTTTCTGCTGCGGTAACCACAAAACCTAAGAAGGAGAAGAAAGACAAGAAGGTCAAGAAGGTCAAGGAGAGAAAAGAGAGAAGCAAAAAGAGAACTGCGAGTGGAGACGTTAAGGATGCTGCTGATGTAGATGAAGATGTGCCGGTGGAGGATGCTGGCCTAGGAGATGCAGAACCCATAGCAGAAGCTAAAGAGGAAGAAACTCATACTGCAATCGAGAAAGACGCCAAGAGACGACGAATGGAGGAAGAAAGCACCGCGCCAGTCGTTACAGACACTTTCCAGACAGAGCAATCCAGAGAAGTCGCCGCTTCAGGAGGTCTACAAGGCCAGGAGGACGGATCATTAGTCCTGCAGCATAATATCCAGCATCAAGTCTCACTTCCACCTGATTACGACTACATACCAATTTCGCAGCACAAGTCGCCTGAAAGCCCCGCTCGAACTTGGCCCTTTGAACTTGACCCCTTCCAGAAGGTTTCGATTGCTTCAATAGAGAGAGAAGAGAGCGTGTTGGTATCGGCACACACCAGTGCGGGGAAAACTGTTGTTGCGGAGTATGCAATTGCACAGAGTTTGAAGAATAATCAGAGAGTGATCTATACAAGTCCGATCAAGGCATTGAGCAATCAGAAGTACCGAGAGTTTGCAGCAGAATTTGGAGATGTTGGCCTTATGACTGGAGATGTCACTATCAATCCTACCGCAACATGCCTAGTTATGACAACGGAGATTCTGAGGTCTATGCTATACCGTGGGTCTGAAATCATGCGAGAGGTTCAATGGGTGATCTTTGACGAGATTCATTACATGAGAGACAAGTCCAGAGGTGTAGTTTGGGAGGAGACAATCATCCTGTTGCCCGATAAGGTTCGATATGTCTTCCTCTCTGCGACAATTCCCAATGCTATGCAGTTCGCAGAATGGATCACGAAAATCCATAACCAACCTTGCCATATCGTCTACACCGATTTCCGACCTACACCTTTACAACACTACTTCTTTCCCGCAGGCTCAGATGGGATCCATCTTGTCGTCGACGAGAAAGGCAACTTCAGAGAAGATAATTTCACCAGGGCGATGAGTGCCATCGAGGATAAGATGGGAGCCGACCCAGCAGATATCAATGCGAAGAGAAAAGGCCGTGGCAGAGACAAGAAAACCAATAAGGGAGGTAATAAAGAAGGCTCGGATATCTATAAGATCGTCCGAATGATAATGCTGAAGCATTATAACCCGGTTATTGTTTTCAGCTTCAGTAAAAGAGAGTGTGAGGCATATGCCATGCAGATGAGCTCTATGGCTTTCAACGATGATTCAGAGAAGGATATGGTTACCAAAGTCTTTCAAAGCGCCATTGAATCTCTGTCAGATGATGATAAGAACTTGCCCCAGATCACGCACATCCTGCCTCTGCTTCGGCGGGGTATTGGAGTCCATCACTCGGGGTTACTGCCTATTTTGAAGGAGACCATTGAAATCTTGTTCCAAGAGAACTTGATCAAGGTTCTTTTTGCAACAGAGACCTTCTCAATTGGTTTGAACATGCCTGCAAAAACTGTTGTATTCACCTCCGTGGAAAAGTATGATGGCATAAAGACGAGATATTTGACTCCTTCAGAATTTGTGCAAATGTCAGGACGAGCAGGTAGAAGAGGTCTTGATGACAGAGGTATTGTCATTATGATGATCAACAACAAGATGGAGCCAGCATCGGCGAAAGAGATTGTGCGAGGTCAGCAAGATAATCTGAATTCTGCATTTTATCTTGGGTATAATATGATTCTAAACCTGCTGCGGCTGGAAGGCATTTCGCCAGAGTTCATGCTGGAGCACTGTTTCTATCAATTCCAGAATACCTCCAACGTGTCACAAATGGAGAAAGCACTCCAGGAATTGCAAATAGAAAAGGATGAAGTTGAGATTCCGGATGAAGCTACTGTGAAGGAATACTATGAACTCCGACAACAGATTACCACATACTCTGGAGACATGCGCGATGTCATTAATCATCCCAATTACTGCTTACAATTCATGCAGCCGGGCCGACTTGTACATATCAAGTACCTTGATCATGACTTTGGATGGGGCGCAGTTGTGAAGTATACACCTCGCAAGCCGGCTCAGAACCAAGCAGTGGACTACACTCCTCAACAGTCTTATATTATCGATGTTTTACTAAAGCTTTCCGAAGGCTCATCTGTCGGTACAAAGACTTCAACTGACCTGCCCCTCGGAATCCGCCCGCCTGGTGATGGAGAGAAAAGCAAGATGGAAGTGGTGCCGGTCTTGCTTTCTTGTATTGAAGCCATGGGCCACATCCGAATTTACCTGCCCAAAGACCTGAATTCTGCCGAACAGCGTAATACTGTCCGCAAATCTCTAGATGAAGTCAAGCGTCGATTCCCAGATGGCATTGCCGTTCTTGATCCCATCGAAAATATGGGCATTACCGATGATTCCTTCAAGACTCTGCTCCGTAAGATCGAAGTTCTTGAATCCCGTCTCCTCTCTAACCCACTTCACAACTCCCCGCGTCTACCAGAGCTTTATGTCATGTATGCCAATAAGATGGACATGGCTCAGAAGATCAAGGACAAGAAGAAGGACATAAATGCCGCCTTGAGCATAATCCAACTCGACGAACTGAAATCTCGCAAGCGAGTTCTGCGGCGTCTAGGTTTCATCAACGACCAAGAAGTCGTGGAATTAAAGGCCCGGGTTGCATGTGAGATTTCTTCTACAGGTGATGGACATGAACTCCTCCTCTCGGAACTTCTATTCAACCGTTTCTTTAATGAGCTCACTCCAGAAGTATGCGCTGCAGTACTATCATGCTTTATCTTCGAAGAAAAGAGCCAGGCCCCAGCGCTAAAAGGTGAACTGGAAAAACATTTTGCAGAGGTCAAGGCGCAGGCGCGGATCATTGCTCGGGTCAGTCAGGAGAGCAAGTTGACGATCAATGAAAAAGAATACACCGAAAGCTTTAAATTCGAGTTGATGGAAGTGGTTCTAGCATGGGCACATGGAAAAACATTTGCAGAGATCTGGTATGACTCTTCACCCATATATGAAAACGCCGTTATTAACTATAAGGAAGTAAAATGACAGATGTCTATGAAGGCTCACTTGTTCGCCTCATCCGCCGACTAGAAGAATTACTCCGGCAGATGGCGCAAGCAGCTAAAGTGATGGGCTCCGAGGAGCTGGCAGCGAAGTTCGAGGAATCACTCACAAAGATCAAGAGAGATATTGTGTCTGCTGGGAGCTTATACTTGTAATAGACAGCCTCTTCAACCTAACAACGGACGGGTTTGAAGTCAAGATGACATAAGTTACTATGGCATGGGAACGGAAAGGCATCATTTTATGGAGCACGGAGTTGCATGGCGGTTGCATTGCCCGCCACTATGGAAGGGTATACAAGTTAACCTATACCAGAAATGGAGGTTAGTTCTCTATAGATGATCCTTGGTCTCTTGTACAGAAATATAACCAAGTCTTTAAAACTTAATCGCAGCATCCTGTACCTGATAATTGAGAGAATGTTATTCTACCCTTGATCAACACAGTGCAAGAAGCATTATATCTTTCCTTGATATTATATTCCTTAAAGTTTGAAGATTTTACTATACACAAGAAGTATTCATGGTTAAGGCCAATCAAAAGGCGACGCAACTTAGTGATCAGATTATTCAATTTACTTGAAGCCGAAGTCATCTTATGAATTTATTCTTACCTCTAAGAACTTTCTACATATCTATCTACCTCTTTTTCTCTCTAGTTGTCCATAAAAAGAATTGTGCCTACTCATTTACTTAACGTTGGAGAAATAAAATTTGATCAAGATGCTGCTTTGAGTTTTGGACGGATATGTTGTCTCCACATAAGTAAATATTTGCGGGTCCTGCAGTATAAAGCTTGGTGCTGAATCTATTTCTTCCTCATCAAATCTGTCTTGTATGAGTACGCGTAGGGTTTTAAACTCACTACTGATACTGGGCCAGAACTCGCTGCTGAAATGACGACAACTGCGGCTCTGCTGCTTGACGAAAGATACATAATGCCCATCAATAGTGATACCGCTTTGAGCAATTTGACTAGATAAGCCATCACTCGGTAGTGGGAAAATGGAGGCGGAAGTTTAGCTACTACTAGATCTGCCGCTTTCTGACTGCTCGAATACATTAGCATGGAGTAATAGAATAGGACGTGTGGTTCTATTTTGTTGGTTTCTAGGACCGCCGTAATGATTAATAGGGATAGTCGGGGGCATCAGTATTCAATTGTCAGAGGTGAAATTCTTGGATTTATTGAAGACTAACTACTGCGAAAGCATTTGCCAAGGATGTTTTCATTAATCAGTGAACGAAAGTTAGGGGATCGAAGACGATCAGATACCGTCGTAGTCTTAACCATAAACTATGCCGACTAGGGATCGGGCGATGTTATCTTTTTGACTCGCTCGGCACCTTACGAGAAATCAAAGTCTTTGGGTTCTGGGGGGAGTATGGTCGCAAGGCTGAAACTTAAAGAAATTGACGGAAGGGCACCACCAGGAGTTAAAACAGCAAGCTGCCGCAAGCTCTGCTCCGAATAGCAGCCCGGAAGGGTCGGTGGCGCCCGGATCAAAGTGCTAGCTGCCCTTAAACAAGGTAGCAACACCCTCAAATTGCGGGGAACTCCTAAAGCCTCTAGCTACCAAGCTGGCACCGAAAGGTGTCCGTGGCCGGGTTAGCAACCTCGGGTATGGTCATAATGCTAGGGGATATCGCAATGGACAATCCGCATCCAAGCTCCTACGGCGAGATCGCTAAGGAGAAGGTTCAGAGACTTAACGGGGGTGGGTTCTTGAGATAGTAGAACTTAAGATAAAGTCCGTCGTGCTCGTGAAAGCGGAATGAAGTGCTACCGATAAACGGGAGCCTGCGGCTTAATTTGACTCAACACGGGGAAACGGTGCGTCTCTCTCCACTTTACCTGCAAGCATTGCTTCAAGGTGCCTGATGCGCTCCAGAAGCTCTACATCACATTCCTTTACAATTTCCGGCCGGCCTTGGGATGCCCGAATATGCCGCGTGGGAAAGACGCATTTTAAGCCGGATTTGAGGCATGGGTTACATGGATCTTCTCTGTTGCATTTGACCTTCCGCTGCCGACAGTTGGTGCAGCTGAGAGGTTTACGAGTCGGGGCACACTTTATGGTCCGAGAATTCCGCGAAGAAAGCGAATTTGTGGCCATGGCGATTCATATTTATGTCTTAAACAGGAAGATTACTTAGGGATATATAGGCAAGAAATTTCCCGTGTTAGGGGGAGGTCTTGACTTGTCGCTTAATGAGGGGGCTTACATAAACCCCCTTTTTCTAAGTTACCTAACTTAACTTATCATTCTCCTAGTTTACAGCTACATTTTCACTCTCTTACTTTGGATCTTATTTCTCTTGTTTATCGTCTAAATTTCATTGTTTACAAATACAATTGATTATCAATACACCAGCTACAAGTGACCCGTAAACAGGCGAACCTGCAGTGCGTCATACCCAACGTCAGTTCTGACGAAAAACCTCGGACTTTTACGGACATTCAGTGGCTTCACGGACATTCACGGACTTTCGTATGGACACAATATACCCATCTATATGGAATCCAGTATGCTACCTGATATGGAAACATGCGTGCCTTGAGCCTAAGCTAGAAGCCTAGCCTTTGGTTGTCATTTCAAAACTTCCACAACGACCTCATCTAGAGTCTGCTTCGGCAACAAAAGCAGCTCTTTTGCGCTCTGTTCATAATCTATATAATTCCCACCATGCCCCTGGACGCAGTTGATATATCTAATCAGGGACATGGGGCCGCTGAAATCTCCCCTTGCCACCTTTTCCAGCCCCTCTTTCTTCTGCTCTTCGGCATTCACATGCATAGTCTGCCATTTCTTTCCTATAGCCTTTTCCAACGACGCAACAACTTGGTTCTGTGAGGCCGTGAAGGAGTCGATATAGAAATACATATTAGCTGTTTTCTCATGTATAAGCATCGCATTCTTGACCGCAAGGCCGATAGTGGTCAGAGTGGTTGTCGACCAAGACTGGTTTCCATCGTTGAAAATCAGCGCTGTTTGTTCGCTGATGTTGTGGCTTATGAATCCTATTTTCAGAGCCCTTTTCCATAAATCAGCCCCTCTGAGTGATCCTTGGAGCAGATACTGCGAGATTTCATGTTATACAGCCCAACTTACAAATCAAAAGAGGGCCCGGTTACAAAAGCAGTCCACGTCAAGCCCTCCTACTCCTTTAGCTTCAAGTATTCCACTGCCTCATATTTTCCCTTAAAATACTCTGGAATAATAGCCAAGGCCTTTTTATTCCGAGTATCGCTGCCAAACTCTGATGGCACGAAGCGCTTCACGCCAGCCTTGACCGCTGCGTTGATGACCGCTTTCTGCCTCTCTGCCCCGACAGTTGCCATGGTCGAGATGACTGCATCTTGGCCATTGAAAGCCTCAATAAGCTCTGCTTCGGGGTAATCATCACTCATACGATACACTTTGATATGACGAGGAAAGGTGGATATGGAGGACTGCCGGGCGAGGATAGAGACCGTAAAACGGGAGTCAGCGTCGAAGGCAGAGGATGGAGGGGCTAGGTGGTCCCCTGCGCCGATTATGACTACGCTTTGGATCCAGGAAGCCATCTTTAAGTTATCTGAGATATCGTAAAACCAGCAGCTAAGGTAGGAAATAATATATCACCTCCTAAATAGCTAGTATTTATACCTTTGTAGTCTGGGTTTATAAGGCACATTCTCGGTCTTTCACGGACTTCCATTTTCCGAGCTTAGAAAGATCGAGATGTGATTTGAAACCAACAAGTAATTAATAGAGTATATATGCCGGCATACTGGACAGTTAACTTATTGCTGATAGAAACAGACTTCGTGTTTACAAGTTCTACACCAAAGTTATTACCCAAATATGTCCTGCAGAAACCAAAATAGCCTCTCACGTGACCCCTTTTCAAGGAGGTCGTAATTTAGACTCAGCGTGCGCAAATTTATGGACAGTATCTTGAAGATATAGGTAAGGCGGAAAAGTTTATCTTAAACGCAGCGGATTACCACTTCAATTTATCCGCACGGTTTCCGCACCGAGGTTGTAGTCCTGTATGTACACTACCAGCTGGAAGATGATATCAAACTTTGTGCCACTGAAAAGTTTGCAACTACATTGTATTACCATTGATGTGGAACGTCGTATTAACAACACACCTAAAGTTTGGGTAGTTACATAATTTAAACCTGGTGTAGATATGATATGATAGCAAAGTTGTACAAGTCAATGAAGACAGAAATCCTGGCCTATATTGTCAGGTAGTCCAATTTTCACGAAGAGAAAACCATATTCAAAGTAAAGCCATAGTATTCCAGATCAGTTCGCGGGTCTCCGTTTCCAGTTGTATTTCGCTAGTCAACACTCTGCGATGGAGGTCAGTCGTCAGATCATCCCCTGATTGGTACAGATTAGGACTGTCCAGGCCACAGTGATATAGTGGGCCTCAAACCTTGAAGAATATGTAACCGAGGAAAGTCATCATGGTCCTTGAACTAGTTTAATAGACAATAGAATGAAAAATTTCCTCAGTTATTGGGACATGACAATTTTTACAGCGGAGGATGTTCATTCATGCCTTTATCCTCGAGGTAGTTTCCATCATCCCTCATGATAAGTACGCCATAGTCTCACCTAAATGCCACAGCTGGGGGAATTGACACCTCGGATTGAGACTCAAACGTGCATATGCCAACGAGGGCACGGCCCGCAGAGAATGTTGAATGCGAGTAAGACATCACGGGTGTCCCTGCCATGGACCTGGTCTGGACTACAAAGGCGGTGAAGGTGCAAGCCTTGGAGACGAGAAGAAAAGTTCTGGAGGAATGATAAGTATAGTGACTAGCAGATTAATTTATAAAAGCGCGGCCTGAGTCGTGGTTTTGGACTAACAAGACATATTGAGTTGGCTATGCCTCGGTACAAAGGGATATGAAGAGAATTGTGCAACCAGTGATACTGTAGTGTCGCACGACCACGGTTAGACATAAGAGCTATAAGTGGAGACCTATGCAGACTAGCTTGATTCGCGTTTACCACGTAGGCTCGACTGGGCCGCAACACAGAAGCAGCGTGGAGAGACGCGTGTGTAGGTTTGCTCTAGACACGAGAGTCGACTGTCTTTAGTAAGATGGCGTCTAGGCTTTCGTAAAAGGACATTCGTGCTGAGAACGGGCGAGGCTATGCTAGGACGAGGCTCTTCGTAAAAGGTTGTACGTGCCTCCCACTAGGTCGATATTAGGCGATGGGGTAATATGCAACACCTTATGGCTATGCAGGTCCAAATATGTCAGTCTGGTACTCTGGTACCTCAGCGACAGATCCGCGCACGAGCAGTCGTCAATGTGCAAGTACCGTAGCAGAGGATTTCTGCCGTAGGGTACCGTTAAACCGCTCTGCACGCCAAGTCTACCCCTGAACAGAACACGAGGTGGAGGACCGGCCTCGCGCTGTGGTACAGGTCGCAGAGAGCCGGGTTTCAGGTTTCTTTTGGGCTGCGCCCCTAGTTCACGAGCTCGCCTCAGGGGTTCAGAGTTGGGCCGTTGAGATGAGATGCAGTGCAATGCTGCTGTGTTGTCGCCAGTCATCTACAGGACTAAAGATATAATTCTCCTCGTGTGGGCCAGGGGGGTCATGACTTCAGCCCAGGCTAGAGCGTTCCTCCAGGCCGTAGTGGACAGATCCATTCCTGTTCGTGTTGGCTGCGCAGCGCATCAGGTACGGCCTCTGACCTGTCTCCATCCACGACCTGGTGGTGGGAGGTGGCTGCAGCAAGACGCTACTGGATTTGAAAGCTCGAGATCGCTCACTGGCGGGCACGCATCCCCGCGTCGCAGCTCGCGCAGCATCTATCGTCAGAATTCAACGTAAAAATAAAAGAAGAAGGGAAATAGAAACATCCCATGTTCGCGCGCAACTGTCCTTGTCTTGTGGTGGTGAGACGGAGGAGATCGCCCGCGTATCCAGATTTAGTACGGGCGATCGGCCCTAGAAGACCAAGCCAACTCGGTGCGCAAAGGCGATAAGAGCGAGAAACTCCGCACACGCACGTAACCCGGAGCAGAACCGCCAACCACCACCACCAACACACTTGCCTCCTGCTGGCTTCTTCTGTTCTACCTGTTCCCCCTCGAACGCATTTTAATCTTCCATTCTTTCTGCCTGGTCCAGCTCTCTTGTTTGCTTAATCCCACCCTGACTGCCTCTGGAGGCCATCTCTGCCAGACTCAGCATTTCGGTCAGTCAGGCCATCTTCCGAGACAAAGCCAATTTTGGGAGCAAAACCCCTCGTCCCATCTGCCAACTTGCTGCCGACGTCCTTTGCTGGTCCCGATCTGGAGCGCGCGAATTCTGACAGCTTTTTTTCTCGATCCGAACAAACGTGCAGCCAGAGCGGAACCTAGGCACCCTCGATGCAAATAAACTTATGGTGGGCTGGCTAATGCTTTCGATGTCAAGATAAAGGGGATCCCCAAACCCTCGCGTGGCGAATTGGCCCCTCCGGACTGAAGAATCATACGCCATGGAAAACACATCGGCCCCCCTGGCAGACTATTTCTGGATTGCGGGCATTGATTCCCTCTCCTACAGTGGTTCGGTGTTTGGTCCCGCGACAGCAAATGGCGCAGGACCGCCTTCGCCCTCCGTTGATGTGACGATCGAAGAAGGTAGTGAAGGAGAAGGAGCGGCGCCACCCCAGAATGCTGGCGCAAGCACTGCGCGAGCTGCTGCGCGACACTCGCGAACCAACTCCTGGCACAGACTGAGCAAGCTGTCGATCGAGGCACGGAACTCAATCAATGCGTTAGAGGAACCCGAGACGCCGGATAGCAATCGCAGTAGCATCACGATCAAGGCACCTACAAATGGCAGCGCAACAGATAGCCTGTCGGAGTTTGATTTCGACAGCGCCTTGATAAAGTTCGCAAATCAGAGGGAGAGCTTCCTGGACGATTTGAGTTTCAGCGCGGGACTACCTACTCCGACGAGATCGCCAATGACGACAAATCCAAGGGCAGATAGAATCAGAATTGAGGATGGTGACATATTGGGGTCGACAGCAAAGAGAAGCCCATTGAGGAGCGTAGGAGGTAGCATCCGCCGCAAAATTTCTTTCAGGGATATGAACAGCATGAAAAGGCAACCGTCCTTAATTCGTACGGGTGAGTGGGAGTTTTGCGTGGCATTACCTGGCTCTGAGAAAATCAGTTGAGAAAGATTGTTTGGTAGTACCCCGACCCTTGAACACATTTGCTAATAAGATTCTAAATAGCCTCCGTTCGGACCTCAAAACGATTAAGCAACTATAATTCTGTCATTCCTCCTCCGGAACCTCTGAACGCAGACCCTGATATGCACCCATTGAAGCGCCGTTTCGAACCAGTCTTACTGGATAGATACCCACCAAAGAGCGCAACTGATGAGATTGCAAGGAGAGGAAAATTTCCCGATTACGTCCCCATGTTCGCCTTCCCCAACGACATTAACATAGTCTCTGCTGATGAGCGACCCCGATCAACGTGGCATGGATTTGCGATGACTTCGGATGATAATAGCAGAATTTATGGCATCACGGTTATCGTGTGGATGCCTTTGCATCAAGAAGCCGCAGCCAATGTGGAGAGACGGTGTGAGGAATGGAGGCAGAGCCATATGAGTAACGAGGAGAGAGAGCTTGCAGCGAGCTTAGGAGAGCGTTTGGCTTCCGAACGAGCAACTCTCTCCCAACTACTTGCAAAGTTACCTAGTATGGCCTCCGGGTCGCCTGCCAGAGAGGCACTAGAGGAACGAATCAGCACGGTAGAAGAAAAGATTGGCCTTATGGCTGACATGTTAAGGCCAGTAAGGCACGGAGCTGCAGCTAAGATTGATGGGTTAACTGACGGCGAAACTGGCCTCTGGACGCCAAGAGCGTATGGAATTTTGGGGAGAGATGAAAGTCTCACCAGTTTCTGGAAGGAGTGGCTGAGGGCTGTTGTTGTTCCAATGACTGATGGGGCCGTACTGAGAGTCCCACCGAGCTCCCCTAAAGTGGGTCGATGGCTGCCCTTGGAACGGTATGTAGTCAATCTCTGCACAGAGGCTCTGAGCCCAATATCCTCAAAGACCCAAGTCGAGATTTCAGTCAGAGAGTTACGATTATTTGCGAGGAAAGAAGCTGCCAACGAGCTCCCTGAGTCTCGAAACACGGATCTCTACGCGCTATTTAGGGCCCTTACCATTCCAAATATCGTGGCGCTCTTGGAGTTTGCTCTTTCAGAATCGAGGATTATTTTGTTATCCTCCCACACAGCTATGCTGCACCTTGCAAGCAGAGCTATTGCGAGTTTGTTATACCCGCTGAAATGGGCTAGTATTTTCATCCCTGTTTTACCTGCAAGGCTACTCTCCGCTCTAGACGCGCCTTGCCCCTATATTGTTGGCATCGAGAGAAGATATGAGAAGATAGAATTGCCAGATGATGATTATGTCTTCGTGGATTTAGATCAAGACATTATTGAAGCAACATCACCCCCAAGGACACTCCCCAGACAGCAAAGGAGGAAGTTGGTATCATTGCTTCAACTTGCCGCTCCGCATCATAACAGATATGGTGTGCCTGTTGGACCACCGCCCTACGCGGTCGAGACGTACCCTTATGATGCATTTTCGTCCGAAAACAAGGCAATTTTCAACCAAAATGCTCCCCCCAGCACGCTAGCCAAGTACGTGAGCCAAAACTCGACAACGTTTGGCGAGCCGGAGGAAAATGCCGAAAAGAGAGTTACGGTTTTTAATGCCTTCTTGCAATCGAAGAATGATCATGTTCGAGTAGAACGGCCGTCCACGTCCAAATCAGGCAAAGCCAGCCCTCCTCCATCGTTGTCGCCGGTATCGGGGAGTTTCCCTCCTCTACCGCCGATGCCAATTTCTAGGCAAGATACCTCATTTAACCTTACTGCAACGTTGAAGGAGAAGAGGTCGGGTCACTTTGACTCGAATTCGCGACGCAGCTCGTCCTTCGGTGTGGATCGTGGCTCGGGTACTCGGAGGCCCAACATGCCGTTCTCTAATGGCCATTCCGCAAGTTTATCCACATCGGCAGTCTCAGTAGATTCCAAGTCAATCTACGGCTATGCACCGTCCACTTATGCGGCGTCAACCCTTGCTGCCTCGACAATTATGCCAAATATGCTGATGCAACCAGTTCGAAATACAGAAACTACAATCTGGGTGGAAGGCCACTGTTTGAATTTGAAACCTAATGCGGAGTCATTAGTATGCTCAATTTGTGACGACAAATCTGACGGGGATGGCATCTACAAATGCACCAATTGCAGCACTGTCTCTCACGGACGTTGTCTGGGCCAGATATCTCTTGTCTGCCCATCGGCCTTTTATGCAGACCGCGTACGAGCTGCGTTTGTACGATGTTTCGCGAATCTGTTCTATACGTATAGAAAGTACATGGGACGGCCAACTAAGGAGCAGAAAAGCAGCGGACAAATATATGCATTCGATATGGAGGGCTTCTTGAAGAGCCTGCCCCACGAACAACAGGAATATGTTTGTATGCTAAAGCAGACACAAGGTCAGTGGTCTCCGTTTGTAATGAATACCTTGCTCACATTAAATACTCTAGCATTTAACGAATTTATACATGAGCGTGAGATAAACTCCGCTACCGCCCCAAAAATTCAACTTTTTGATTCCATAATCCTTGCCAAACGATCCCGCGGTCGTGCGTCGTTTTTCTCCACCAAGTCCTCTCGGACCACAACCTTTTTAGATCAGACGTCCGATCACCTCTGGAGAAGCGCTGCTGTCCCAACACCGAGCTCTAAATTCCCCGGAGATTACAAGACGGTGGTGTCCCGGATTCCTGCCCAGCTGGATATCAACTTGATGAAGGAACCGAGAATCATCCAGGGGGTCCCGAGGGCTGATGTTGCGGGCAAGAGAGTGGGAAGAAAAGCGGTGCCAAGTATGCTTGGTCCTAGCGGCAGCGGGAACGGATTAATTTGAATTTGAACACGAAGCGCAGGAAAACGAGACGAGATGGATGATATTAAGCCAGAATTAACAGCGAGCAGTGTACGATAGGGCACAGCACCGGAGCTAAGGTATATGGGAAAAGCATCTGTGAATTTTGGATCTGGAGCCGGCGGTGTATATAGGCGGCATAATTGCATAGAAATCTTGTGTACATCAGGATCGTGACAAGAGGTATACACGGATGGAGTGTTTGGATATGACGTTGGATTTGGGAAAGCAAGAGAGTACAAATAATGTGATATTGTTTATATTTTGCCGCTAATACTTGTCTCCGAAATGAGAAGATCTGTTTTATGCCTGCAGAGCGAAAAGACGTGATTATTTTGTCATGTTTTCTTTTCTCCCCAGACCCTCTTCTATCAATGTGTGATATTATTATCTTGTCGGATTTTGATGGGCGCAACATGTGAAGCACCCTATATATGTATATATTAACCAGGAAACACACTTAATGAACATCCCTAGCTCCTCTTAGAAGTTATAGCTAGCATTATGAGATATTCCTCTTCTGCCCATTCATATGAGCATTGACACGGAATGCTGTTGAGACGGCTTGATGTTCATACTGGGACAAAAGTTTTTATGTCTGGGAGACATCACATAATGATTTTTTATATCAGATTGTACACGGCGGGAGATTGTATGCTCGCAGATTTTAACAAAGGAAGGTGTGGTTCTAGACTTATTTGGTTGGTTTTCTGTATACGTGCTGTTTTTATTCCAGTTTTCTAAGCCAAATTTACCCTTTTTCGCACCCAAGTTATACCCTTGCGCCTAAACTCCCTGTACTTAAGTATCCTCTATTGCCCATCGGTCCCCTCCATCCCATGCTCAAAATCCCAAAATGTATCCTCCCATCCACGGCTTCTTGGCCTTTGCCCTCCTCGTCTAGAATCTCCTCGACGATAAAACACACCTGCTGCACATCACCAGGCATTAACACCGGCTTCTCCAAATCCTCTCCTTCACGCACAACCTCCCAATTAATGCCCCTGCTCTTGAATCCCTCTTTTGTCTCCAGGATAACCATATCCAATGTGATCGTTTCCTCGCCAGTATTCTCGAGTTGCGCTTCAAGAGCCCACCTCCTGCCCCTTTTAGCGCCTCCATTTTCTGCGTCCGAAGGCAGAGGGGATAATAATCCAGCTTTGGTCCGAACGATCATGCATCCCTTGCATACGAACTGATATAATTTCCTAAATGTCCGCACGCGCCCGCTTGTAGGCGTGGTTTCGGAATACGTCACCGTAACGGCGAGTACGTGAGATCCTTCTTCTTTCAACTCAAAACTCACTATTTTCTGAAGAGATTCACCAGGCGCGAGATCTACGCCCGCTTTGTGTTGCGGTTCCTCTCCATCACCGGCTTGATCTTCTGGCGAGGTGGGGGATTTGGCATCGGGACCGAGAATAAGGGGGATGGCGGTGGTCGAGGAGGGAACTTTCATTTCAGCATCTATTCGTACATTGTTGACATTTTTGGGGACCGGAGAGTCGGGGAGCAGCTCATTGTTCGCACAGAGCGTACAGGAAAATGTCTCCCCCACATATGCGGAGCCAAAAGCAGGAGGTAGAGTGAGGAGGGGAGAGAGGACGAAGGAGTCGGCTATGGAGGAAGGAAACGCGAGAGAGGTAGACTGGCTGGGGAATATAGAGGGGGAGTCTTTGGGTGAGGGAGACGGAGTCGGCAGTGGATGTTGAATTGAGAGAGAGGGACGAGAGAGACTGCGAAAGTTAGAAATAATTCTCGAGAGGAAGTGAGTTTACTTACCGGAGCACCTTTAAAGAGACTGAATGGGGTTCTTTCACCCCTTCAATAATTGAGCCGCTGCGCTGATGCGCCATTTTGAATTGCTCGTCAAGCCATGTGGTTGAATCGACTCTTGTGTAGGTCTCGCTGGTCGATACAGATGAAGGGATTCTGCCACTCACCGCCTTCTTATCGATCAGCGTGGGACAAACAGGGCGGAATGTAAAATAATTTTTCAGCCCCGACTCGCCATCAAATGCGTTCGAGATGTCAGTGACTGCACAGGAGCAGAAAATAAAGGTGGAAGGGATTCCTCTAAAGAGGTCAGAAAGAATGGTTCTAATCATGGATACGCCGAAAGGTCTCTCGAAATTAACCCGCCAACCCTCACGCCATTGTCCCGCCAGTGGTACACATTTCGACCATATTTTATATCTACTAACAGGGCTAATGTATAGGTCGAGGTATATTTGCGAGTAAAGACATCCCGGCTCGGACAGTGCTCGAAATCTCCCCAGTTTTAGTATTGGATCCGGTCCAGAATGAAGAACACGTCAAGAGAACGGAACTCTACAACTATATGTAGTACGATGATCCTTTTATCCATTATATGGCTGGTAGCTGACAATGGCATCAGCAATTGGCCGTACACTCCACCCGGTGATGAGAATTCCCCGGAACTTCACTCTACCAAACCACCGTCGACGACACAGGCTGTCATTTTTGGTCTTGGAAGCATGTTCAACCACTCTGCGCTCCATCAGAACGTCGGCTGGGAGCGGGATCTCAAGAACCTCCTAGTCACATTCATCACCCTCCGGGACATTGAAGCAGGAGAGGAGTTATGCATCTCATACGGGCCGCGCCTCACCTTTAAGGATTGCGATGCAGACCGGGAGCCACCCCCTGACGACTGGACAGAATTGCAAAGCATAATCGATTTGATTGACTGAAAGCTTTTATGTGGCTGAAGTGATCTCCTTGCCATGTGCCAGAGTTTTGCCTACTATACAAGAGTGATGTGTCCTCCAATGATTTCGCTCGCCTCTTCCACGTAAGAACCCAAACTTCAAGAAAATCACTAGTGAGAAGATAGGAAATCCTTTTGAAGTCAGCCCTTACAGACCAGGAGGTGGTGGAACCTAAGAGGGTTAGCATCTCGAACGGAATGCTTATATACTAACATACATTGTTGTAGCCAGCTCCGGGAGGAGATCCTGAAGGAGGGGGAGGTGGTGGGGGATTCTCGCTGGGTGGTGGGGGAGGAGCGGAAGCAGGAGCTCCAAGGGGAGGAGACTGTTGCTGTTGTGCTGCGGCAGCTGCGTAGTATTGCTGATAGTATTGAACATATGCCTCATAGCCACCTGGATAGAATTAGTACTGCTCGAACTCTGTGACGACGTCAGTACTGACCGTATGCTGCATATGGATCTGCACCCCCTGAGGCAGCATAGTACTGTGCATACTGGGCGGCATAGTCACTAAGATTACCTGGGGGCGGACTGCCTGCACCTGGAGCGGATGGAGTGGTCGGGCTCAAAACAGCGCTGTTCGGAGCAGGTGAGTTATTGTAGCCTCCATAGCCACCATATGAGTTCGATCTGTCAGGACGGTCTCCATATCCTCGCTCGCCGCCATATCCAGTGGTTTGCCCACTAAATCCACGCTGAGGCCTGTTTTTGAATTCTTCGTAGTGCTCCCTAACATTGGTCAAGAGGTCTTCACAAAGCTCTCTTGCCTTCTGTACTTCGTTTGGATCAGGACCCCTTTATAAGTTAGTCTAGTACAGCTCCATGCTCGGCGTGGAGACTTACGCAACGTGAAGATACATATCCTCATCGCTCTCTCTGCCAGTGCCGTGCTCCATGAATCCAGAGCCGCGACCCTTTATCTGGACACGGCATCGAGTTTCCTGCTGGATATGTTTGACATACGCACCGCCATGTCCCACGACTTGAGCACGAAGGTTGAAGCCGGGGAGTGGCTCAAAATTGATAGGGATCTTCTCTTCTGGCCATTTACGCTATATTTATATTAGCAAGTGGACTCTTCTCCTATGTCGGAGACCATACTCTGCCAAATTCGTCCCGTTCGACTTGTTCTGGCTCTCTTCTGCGGAAGCGTCTCTCATCAACTAAGTTAGGCAGCTCTTGCTTCATCAACTCTTGGACCTTTTCAACAGCCAATTCAAGACCACGCTTCGTCGTACTCGTAACGTGAAGGTAAAGGGGCGGGTTCTATTTTCATTAGTACATTCCTGTTAAATAATTGACCCAACCTACGGCAGCCGTGGCCATGCTCTTGTCGGGATAATAGCTTCCGCGCGTTGTGACATCTTTAAAAGTCAACATTCAGTCTGCAATAAACGTTAAAAAGTTGTAGGTATTAGCGTACCAGCACCGGTTTCTTCTTTGATCTAGATGTCACGCAGCGGAGGTCAGCAGATGCCAAAGAGGTGTTTGCAATAGTTGCTATCATTGCTTTAGGTAAGCTTGACAGTCCCACACAAGAAAGGATTCCTCTACCAATAGAAAAAAAGGGAAAGGGAGGATGGGTTAGGATGCTCAAAGCGAGAGGGAGCTTGATGTATCAGTGAAATATAACACAAGGAGTATTTACCATCTTTTGTGTAGAGCCTTTGGTCAGTGTGTAGCGATTTCGCAGGTCGTTGACTTCAATATCGCGAATGTAGTCGCCATCTGCAATGTACATATCACCATTGACTGTACTTGCGCTGTTGCCCCCAGTGGGAGCTCCGGGAGAGGCTGACTCCGTGGCCGGAGGAGTAGATGATAGGATCGGGGGGACGTCGACATGCTGGATACCCTTCTTTGCTTGGATTTGGGCATTGATTTTGGCGGCCGCCGCAGCTGCCAGCTCTGTTAGCCTTGCGCTAAGCGGGAGATGTTGTTTTCAATACCTGCAGCAGCGGCTGGATCAACAGTACTAGACTTCGGAGTGTCCGTGCTAGGACTATCTGAAGTTCTTCCCAGAGGACTTCTGCTTCGCCTTGGTTCAGACTTTCTCGCTGGAGGCGAGCGGGAGCGCCGATCGAACCTGGATGCCCTCTTTGGCTCGGGTTCGGTTTGGTCGAAGCGAGAGCGCTTTGCAGTGCGCCGCTCGGTATCATCCATTGTGGGTATCCCTTGCGGTAACAAACAAACGCAATGCACAGTGTCGTGCAAAGGAATGCGGCTGGAGGAACGGTTGAGGAGAGTGTAATGTAGAGGTGCGGCGCAAGAGGAAAGGGTCCAGTTTCTTTGAGCCCGAGGCTGGCGTTCTTTCGCTTGTCGCTTGTCAAAAGCGCCGCGCAAGGGTGCTTAAAGGCGGCCACGGGAACTCCTGAGGCCACTTAAAGCAGCGTGGCCAGAGCAATCAGCATCGACATTTTTGCGGGCGGTATCGGTGGTGACTCTTTGTTGACTTCCGAGACTTGGGAATTTGGAATTGTCCAACTTCCATTGCTGCACCAGCAACTGAGAGGAGGGCCATTTTCTAGCGAGCTAGCTTGACGCTGCTCATCTTCCCCTCGCAATGGCTTCTCGGAAAGCAATTCTTTCTCTGCCACTCCGGGCGAGGTCAAGTCGCCTCTCCACCGTCCCTCGCAAGCTCCAGCATCAGCAGTGCCGATTCGAGTCGACCGCCTCCTCCACTTCTGCATTGGCATACAAAGCCCTGCATCACCGAATCTCTCCTCTGCCTACCACAGACATGCCGCCTGCCTGGTCAGCTCAAGCCGCTGTCTCCAACATCCTCTACGAGACTCCCTCGCCGAGCAGCACCCCTCCCAAGCGCCATGTCCTCAATTGCCTCGTGCAGAACGAGCCAGGTGTGCTCTCCCGCGTCTCTGGTATTCTAGCCGCTCGTGGCTTCAACATCGACTCTCTCGTGGTCTGCAACACTGAGGTCGAGGACCTCTCTCGCATGACCATCGTCCTCTCGGGCCAAGATGGTGTCGTCGAGCAGGCCCGCCGCCAGCTCGAGGATCTGGTCCCCGTCTGGGCCGTCCTGGACTACACTTCTGCTCCCCTTGTTCAGCGTGAGCTGCTACTTGCTAAGATCAATATCCTGGGCCCGGAATACTTCGAGGAGTTGCTGGCTCATCACAGGGAGATAACGGCAAGTGAGTCCGAGGGTTTGGAAGGCACTGGAGACTCGGCATCGAGACGTCTTGAAGAGTTGAGGGACAGCGAGGATTTCCACCCGAGCAAGATGATTGCCAGTCAGGCGTTGAGGCACAAGCACGAGCATTTGAAATCCATAACGTATTTTACCCATCAGTTTGGTGGCAAAGTGCTGGATATTAGCACTAACAGTTGCATCGTGGAGCTGTAAGTTTTCCTATCCTTCGCATAATGGCAAAAATGGCGATCTCATGATATATACAGGTCCGCAAAGCCTACCAGAATCGACTCCTTCATGAAGCTCATCGCTCCCTTCGGAATCCTCGAGTCCGCCCGCACAGGTCTTATGGCCTTGCCGCGCTCACCACTCTACGGCCCCAACGAACAGGAGATCCTCAAGGAAGCAGATGATATTGTGGATGCTAGCACACTGCCCCCCGGATAAAAGGTGCCACTCACGTGGAATTGTTTGCTTCAGTATCGGACTTGGAGTTGGCGCTTTTTCTACATTAAAAACTTAGGTTTATTTGCCTACTTGTTGTCCAGAAGGAATCATTCTAAAGCTCTTCTGAGTCTATATATGCCATGCCGTAGCGTCCTGCTTCTGCGCCGTGATCCAATAACGCCAGATTCGGTGCCAATAATCCAAGCTGTACATCATTATTCATTAACACGAGCGCCAACTATAACGTAACGGAAGCTCCAATACCAGTCCCTATGTACCATATCGTTTCAGTCCATTCCCCAAGTCTCACACCAAAAGTACCCCTCCCGTCCAACTTTAACTTTCCACCAAGAGCTTTCCGGAGTGATTCGTAGCCCACAGAGCCGACGGACCAATCCACAGGTAGTTTTGGGGACAAGCTTGTTCCAGGCGGGACTATGAATGGGAGGTCATACTCCATCCTCCCCACAGGCTCAGTGTGGTTATAGAAAGCAGTGGCATTGATCGTTTCGATGTAGATGCTATTGTGCTGCATGGGAGAAAGAAGGGTGAACTGTGCGGTAGAGGTAAATAGGTGGAACGTCGCATCTAGAATAAAATGGGGTTTGCCATCGTCCTCTTCCCCGTCATCATCTCCCCTGCCTGTATCTGGAGTTGATAGCCTTGGTGTGCGCAAAGTGACAGCAAATCCAGAGAGTGCTTTGCCTAGGCCTGGTTGATTGGGGATTGACCCCTCATGCGTTACAAAGGTCAAAGTTGTATTGAAACCGGAAATGTACTGTGACAGCAACTCGCGGCCAATCTTCGCTGCATCTTCACCACCAAATCTTGACGGGTCCCAAGTAGCTTCAACCAAAACATTGGTGTTATTGCCAGGGCCAACGCTGAGATTCCTGGTTGTTGCGTCGCCTATGATGGATCCATTACTGAGAACATGGATATTGATGTAAGGAATTTGTGCTGTATACTCGGTTGGATTGGTGAAATTAACGAATGCTTGAAGACTTAGAGAGGTCTTGCTACTATTCCGAACTGTAAGGTTGGCAACTGATGGTTTGATATCAGGAAAGCCGCCATGCTCAGACATCGCTGCAACATCGTCAGCTTCGGCGAGAGACGAGCTGGGCAAAGTGAACCGGCCTAACGTTTCAATGGAATGAGTCCCTCTGCAGGCACCTCCTTGATTATGAGTTCGCCAAGAACGGTTGACACTTCAGCGTCTACAAGCGCCACAATCTTGAGCATGACTGGCCGGCCCGCCAACAAGTACTCCTGGAGGACACCAGTCAATACGTCGTCGTCGGTTATATTTAGAGGTGCGTCTTTGATTCTTGATTGAATTTTAAGAGCAGCGTCTTCCCCATCTTTCGACTCGACTCTTTCAGAGTGCGCTTCTTGCCATTTTTTGAGATTGAGCTCCCCAAGCTTCTCACCTTTATAGAAAACGTTTGCAGTTGCTCGTACATGTGTTATGTTGAGGCTGAAATTCATCTCATGGGGAATTGCCGCAATCACTACAATATTGCCAGATACTGTGGGATCAGAGTCCTCGGGGTCTGCAAACGGACCGGGCAGAGAGAAGTGCGCGTTGGTGAGAGTAAAATTTTTGATAAGCCTATCAAAAGTGCGACCCGGAAAAGGAACCGGCACCGTTACACTAGCTAGCATTTCTGCAATCCATTCCGGTGTGTCTGGGCATGGCGTTCTAGAACCTCGTACAAAAACCGTTGTATTATTGCCATGCAAATAGTCCCCGAGCAGAAGGTCCAGAGGGGAGGAATGAGAGTTTGGACAGTTCTGGATTAAAGATTCGGGAAGCTCTTGGACAAGTCCCCCAACATTAACAGCAAAATCTGAGCGAGGTTCGACAATGATGGTGTCTGTCGTGGCATCGGCAAGACGGATATATGGCTCATCAAGTCCACAGTTCGGGACCAGGATGTCAAAGGCGAGAGGTGGAATATCGAAGCCCACAGGGTACTTGTTGGTCACTGACAGGGAGACATCGGCAGCCATGCCGTGAGACGCCTCCCGGAAATTCAGCCGGGTAATATTATATTCTGGCAGCAATGGCATGTTATCTCCTGAGAAATTATTAGCCACGAGTCCTCGAACACGGGATAAATTTAATGCGCAATTTGAAATAATTGAGGCTTCTCCGGGCGACCCGTACGGGCCTAATATACTTATTAGGTAGACTATACTCCAGCTCAGGAAAGCCTTAATTAACCGTCATCTATTCAAAATAGGGATTTTGGACCAAAATACAGGGAAGCGAAGGTACGGTAGAGAGATTGACCTTCAAAAACCATTGATTCCGCGATAGTTTGAGTTCCCAGGGAGAATATTCCTGACTTGAGGTCTACACTAGCCTTGCCCATTATCCGAATTCTATCAAGGCGGCCTTCGAGCCAGTCATTGGCGATTCTTCGAATGTCTTCCGCTTCCCCAGGTTCTAATACAGCATAGAAGTCGAGGGCGGTGTGATGCCCATCTCGTATGTCGACAGCGATACGTGGTACTATTGCTTTTCCGACCAAGATATTTCCATATTCTGGCAGATAAACCTCAACCGTTGACGGCTTAGTCTCTACCTCACGAGCAATCCAGGTACTAAAGCGACCGAATTTTCGTACTGCGTCATTTTTTACTCTCGATGCATCCATCTTAAAGATTGCCTGTACCCTAGCCGTGACACCTGTGGATGTGAAGTTATGTACCGATAGGTTCGTAGGCTCGATAGTAAGTGACTGCTTGGCATATTCCTCGACAGCTGCCGGGACAAAGAACGCGCCTGTGATGATGCCTATCATTAGAAGTCCTAAGATGCTGATTGCAAGATAGGTAGGCCACCGTCTGCCATGTTTGCTAGTTTTGGTTGCGGAGGCTTGGCCATCCTGGATGGACTGGAGTGATGTCGTCGCTGGCGAGGGTCTTCTGCGCCGCTCTTCCGCGTCATCTACAGCATCGTAGCCAGGTGCATCGCTTCGTGACAATAAAGGAGTGTTTTCGTGGGAGTCGTTAGAATGGCGCGACGTTGGTCGTCCCGGGCTGCCCAGCAGTGGGGCTTCCTCATTGCTGTCTGCCATCGTTGGAGAGTCTGGCTACTGACGATGACAACGATGGCGATGTGTCTGACGCCGCCCAGCGTGATATCTAGGATAGAGATGTAGTGTTATTGAGATCGTGAGTATGGGCGGAGTGTCGACCATCAGGATGGCGTAAGCGTTGGGCGGGGTGCACGGGGTGCACTTCGCTTTGGGATTAGTCATCCGATCATAGTAAGTCGTCAGTTCAAACACCAGAAACATCTATGCCTTATTTCCCGCGTGAGTCAGTGTCTCCCATCCATAAAACAGGCCATTCGTTCCCTGTGGCCTCTCTTTTTCTGTATACTTTTCTGTCTGGGGCATTGATGCTCCTCCCCTGGTAACAAACGCATTGTACCCAATCTCGGTAACATATTCGAGTACTCGAGAGGGTTTTCCGCTGCACAGCCAAGACGGCGCAGAAGACTATCAAGGTTTGAAGTTAGTACCGATATCTTTTCAAAATACAATCTTTTCTCGAGTGAGAGATGGCGAGCCTGAATGATATACATACCGAGTCTGCCAGGCCTGTATGGAATTCCAAAGAGGCTTTCAGACGATCACCAATATCGGTATTATACTGGTCACTGCCCTGAATGCGTGATGTCTCAAGGATATGCGAGATACTACTTATGCTATACCCAGTATGCGTTAAATCACGGCAAGTTTCCTATCTTCTTGTTAATCTGCAATTCATAATTAAGAATTGGCTCCGGTGGAACTGCTTACCGCGACCTGTCCACTCTGGCCTGAATTTCCCCAGGTTTGCTGGTTGTACCATGCCCCTTGAAGAGTCTTCTTGTCCCTGCTTTCGCCTTCCCTAGCAAGAGGCAGATTTCCATCTGCCTCCATATATATAATTGTTGGAACTGCTTTCTGGAAGACGTCCATGGCGTGTTCATATTCCTCTTTATCCTCGAGAAACACAGCAATTCCAACTGCTGTGTTGAGACACGCTATACGATATCTTAGTTGAAGTACGGAAATGACAAAGGAGTGAGCCTACCGAGATCCCAGTTGGGAGCTTTCACAGTACCGTCTTTGCAAGCAGGAAGATACACATTACGTAGCATGTTCTCGAAGCTTGTGATGTCGGCATCTTCCCATAGCCCAGTGGTTGTGTGCCTGACAAGCTCTCCTGCTCTAGCCCAGGAGGCACCAGACCATGCTGTTTGCAGAACTGCGTTTGCATTGGTGTGGGCTAGCGTTTCAGTTAGAAATACTCTCAAGGCATATTTTGACTGAAAACGTACACTTGACAACCGTCGACCACTTATTCATATACAAAATAGCATTCTTTGTATACTCTTCATTCCCAGTAAGATAGCCCGCCAATGCATTAGACCAAGCTGCTAGGGCATCGCCACGCTCATCAGTACAACCTATATCGGGGTTTGTTACCGGCCCGCACTCCACGGTAGCTCTAGCCTTTGATGATCGTGTTGCTGATACGTAAGCACCATACTTATCTTTGTCTCCCAGCATCTTATTGTAAGCGTCGGTCCATGGCTGAGCTTTGCCTGAAAGCTGGGACTTGACAAAGTCTAATTGAGGTGTAGAGATAACGAAACCAGGATGTTGCCATGATGAGGGCGCTGAAGTAGAGAACGGCGACCCTCCAGAAGGTGAGGCAGTTTCTGAAGTAGGAATTGAAGGCGTCGAAGAATTAGAGGGCGTAGCCGGGAGGCTGAAGACTAAGAGGGGCAAGGTAGTAGAGAATAGTATGCAATGGAGAAGCGGCATGATTAACTGTTGACGTGGGTTTCCAAAGCGGATATGTATTTGATGAATGTTAGAAATATTTACTGACGTTAAGAGAAAGTTGAATGTTTATATTCGTGTAACGAATATGAGAATTCTGATCCATCACCTATCTCCGGGGTAAGAACGCCCTCCGGGATTGGGATTCATCCTTTGATGGTTACCCATCTTGAAATACACATTTGACCCTCAATAGGATTTATTCTGCAAATTTCTTACATGTATGATATATGAAGGAAAGGAATTCAATGCCCTTAAAGACGAGCATCTTTTTCGGCGCTGGAATGATTACCTAGGTAGGCATATGCACAATACACACCAAGTAACAGAGGGATCTAGTGCTGACCAGGATGCTTGGGATTTTGGCCCATTGGATAAGCTCACAGGAAATCATGGTAGTGACATAAGATATATTAGACGTCCGAAAGCTATCACGGAAATTATATACAGGTATTAAATAAAACTGACCAAATTATAACTACGAATTCAAAAGTATTTGCCCACAAGCTTCGTCCCAAATCGTGCCGAAAAGGTTCTCACAAGTAGGATCTCGCTTGGGAGTTTGCGGCTGACATTGCTGAGAATACTGTAGAAGGAAGCTTACTGAAGCTTACCGGCACTTCCTGGCGTCCATCTGAAGCAGATAAGTCCCTCCCATCTTCGACAAGCTAGAGAATGCTGCATAGCAATAGGGAAGAGACTCAGATTGCCCAAGCATTGGTGGATGTGCAAGCTAGGATACCATTTTATGTTTGGCAGAGTCACCACAGTGTCTAGTTTTGATTACTAAGACATGGGATCAGAGGATCATCCGATTTCTTGAAATAGCAGATCCCTAGGATCGGGGGTCGCAGCAAGACAAGTATATCGGGATCGATGTTCTCAGTTGAGTATTGATTGTATCTCCGACAATGTTATTCGGGTCTCCCTGTGCGGAGTCTGGAGACAGATTCAACGTCGCGATTTACAGAGGTCATATATAACTAGGAATATTAAATAAAATTTATAAATCCGTTTTCAAAGACGTTTTACTAAAGCAAGAAAGGAAGCAAAACGTTGACAGCCCACTATTTGCACAATTCACAGTCCCTTTTTAATCACGTGACTTGGGTATTATCTGCTTATGTAATATTGTTTGCACAAAACTTCGTCCCGCGCTATTCCAATCGACTTTCTTTCTTCTTTCTTCTTTATAGTCTTTCAGGTCTCTACATGCCTTTGTTCTGGCTCTCACTGGATCAATTGATCCAGTGAACCGAGAAGTTATCATTCTCGGTCTACATAGCCTTATCATATTTCGAGCACCTCAGAAAAATCTTTGAACGCCTTTTATAATCCTAATGATTGTCCGAGTAAAAGCTCTGTGGACTCATTGGGTTCGCTTTGCGCGTACAATCTCCTTTACACATCTTCTTCGGCGAGGGAACTTATTGAGGCAATCACGAGGCAGCCATGGTGGTCGTCGCATGAGTGGAGGTTCGCATGCTATGTTTAAAGTGTTCTGAGCAGTTGAGCAGTGCTAGCAAACCTCATCAATGCTTCACGCTCATATATACAGCTAGTATCTACTAATATTCAAGGACCCTGTTTGCATTCTATGCTTGAATTGCTTACCTCTGGTTTAGAGGATCCTCGAGCCTTTATATAATGAAGTCTAGCGGGCTCCACGCCGCCATTTGCCTTCTCTCGTATTCAGATCTTTGGCGTCGTAATAGCTGTTCGAAAGCAGTAAGGGACTGCTGTTGCTGTGTATCACATTACAGTTATGCACCTGAGAGTGAGTAGGAATTGGGGACCAATGTGGTGTATGAGTAGATTCCAGCTGCACTCCATTCGTATTCCACCCGAAAGCGGGAATGAAACAATCATGCTTCAAGATGACGGGTGTCGTGTAGCTGACTGCCAAGACCCTTTTTTTCCCAGTTTGCGGGATGGACAACAAAGGCCCGCATTCTTATCAAGCTTTGACAATGAAGAGAAATCAAGGTGGGATCTTAGCGAGATTATTTGATGGTCTGAGTGCATAATGAAGCCTTTTAGGCAACTCCCCGCGCTTCGTGGAGTTCTGTTCAGGGACGGACATGTCCAACGGTTGAAACAAGACAGCTGGATGTCTAGAGGTAAAAAGGCCACAACCGTGCAGGGTTGTTCGTGGTTTCGAACACGAGCGCGGGCGCGCTAAGAAATCACCAAGCGAGTCCCATTACGAGTAAACCGAAACCCCATACTCGACAATAAAGAGACGCAGATCGAATATACTTGGCTCTTGACCACCACGTATTGAAATATGTCGGCAGTCGCCCCCTCAGATCCTGCTCAGGCCTCGTCTCCGGGTTTGTTCTCCTACCCATAATGGGCCCAGGAAGCTCTCACCATCCAGAACATCACTAACATGCCGCAGTTGCCTCGAAAAAGAAGGCGAACAAGAAGAAAAAGAATACCAAGGGGAAGAGTAATGGCGATATTCTCGTGGGCCAAGATGCGGTCGATTCACCCATAGAAGATAAAGATAGAGAAGGTGACGGGGAGGAGCTAGACTCTGCTGTTGTACGAATGACACCTGTTCGTTTGCAAAAGGGCCGCGAGAACAAACTGACGCAATCTCCAGACTGCAACGAAGGATATCCAATTACCAGAGATGGTACCAGTGACGAATGGATACGATCGCGGCTCGACAAGAAATGGCCACGCTTCTGGACAGTCGTCGAGTGATGCGGATACTAGCAGTCGATTTGAGGCGATGTCTCAAGAAAGGGAAGCACTCCGAGCTGAGGTCGAGCAACTACGGAAGTCTCTGGAAGATATTCAAGGAAAACATAACCAGGAGATATCCTCAATTAAGAGCCAGCATGCTGATGAGCTGTCAGAATCGCAAGCAAGGCATGCTGAAGAGGTATCGGCCGTTAAGAACCAACACACCGAAGAGATTTCAACAATCCGAACCGAGCTAGAAGACAGCCAGGCCGCAAAAGATCAGGCTGAGACACAATACCAACACCTCTTGGGCCGCATAAACACCATCAAAGCAAGCCTTGGTGAACGTTTGAAAGCAGACAAACAGGAACTGGAGGAAGCCAAGGAGCAAATAGAGGAATTAGAGACTCAGAATGAAGCTCTGCAGAAACAGATCCAAACTTTGGAAGCAAGTTCAAAACGTATGGAAGAAGAATCGGGCGAGACTTCTAAGGAATTATCAAGTCTCCGAAATCGTCATAACCTGTCACAAGAGAATTGGGTCCACGAACGGGAAGACATGATGAACCAGATCAGGCACCTAAAGGATGAGGCTGAGGCTGCTAAGGATGCAATGGGAGACTGGGAGGTTCTGGCTATGGAAGAGAAGAGAATGCGAGAGAGCCTGACGGAAAGAATCGCAGATCTCGAAGAGCAATACTCTTCACAGAAGGAATCGTACGAAGACGCATTAGCAGAGCGAGATGCCCAGTCACAGACAGTAATTGGTCTGCAAAGAGCCCTGCAAGAAGTGCAAGATGCGCGGAAGCGGGAACTTCGGGAGATAGTGGAATCCTATGAAGAGCAGCTTCAATCTTTGAAGAAGTTGGTTCAGGAGTCGGATACTCGGGCGACGGAGGCGGAGGCCTCAAAGGGTGCTTTACAGACAGAACTCGATCGTTTGGTACCCTTTGAAAAGGAAGTGAAGGAGAAGAATCTCCTGATTGGAAAGTTACGACATGAAGCCATTGTGCTCAACGATCACCTCACAAAGGCCCTCAGGTTCCTCAAGAAGGCCAAGCCTGAGGACAATATTGACAGGTCAGCTCTCTTATTGTATATGCATGATATATTCTAATAATTTATTAGGCAAATTGTTACCAACCACTTCCTACAGTTCCTAGCGCTCGACCGCTCTGACCCTAAGAAGTTCCAAATCCTGCAACTGATAGCAGCGCTTCTGAACTGGACAGACGAACAGAAAGAGCAAGCAGGACTTGCAAGACCCGGCACGTCTTATAACAGTCTTCGACTACCCACATCCCCATTTCACCGTACGCCAAGTACACCATCGTTGGCGAGTGATTTCTTCACTGAACCCGCTACCAGCAAGGAGTCTTTAGCAGATCTGTGGACCGGGTTCCTGGAAAGGAGTGCTGAGGAGGGCATGAGCGTGCAGAGCAGGAGCGGTAGCATCAGTAGTGTGGCCCCCAGGCCGGAGACTCGAGGCGGTGATGAAAGCACCAAGGAATGATATTTGGCATCTGTGGAGATAGATTTACGTCGTGTATTCTAGGGACATTGCGACTGGCGTTGGGTAGCGACTGGCTGCGGCCGCGCGCGGACAGGTGAATGACACTTTCAAAGTTTGGCATCCAATTTAGTAATGCAATTGTGAATTGACCCATATAACTACCCAGGTAGTTATATATCTATGCTCATCCTCCGCATTTTGACATCGCGATATGGGGATCAAATATCCAACCCCTTTACGCCGACTACCCCCGCCAAAACCTCATCTCTTAATTGTAGACATATCAACAACGCCACTTAACACGCCGAGCAGATGCCGTTATACCTCGGACAAGATCATATTTGGTATCCATACCATGGCAATCGCCAAGATATTGTACGTTTCCAAGAGAGGTTACATCGTCTCTTTGGGAACCTCCCCAAGAGAGGCCATGCTCCAGGTGGCGTGTCTATGTCTCGATAAAAGCACCACAACGATGAAAAATTTCCAGGTAATAAATGCCAACATGGAATTAGTATCTTGGTGAATTCGTCAGCTGTAAACATTTGCGTACTGGACGCAAATAAATTATGGCAAAGCATGGTGACGAGGAGACCAGTTCGTACGGCAAACAAGACTTGTTGGACACGAGTAAATAGAGATGTTGCAGCGTGGTCATCGAGCAATATTTGAGGGTGAGCACTGTGGTTTGAGACTCCACATCTTTAATAGAGGTTTATTCGTGATCTGCGTGTTTAAGTTGCTCGACCTAGATATTCGAACAATAAATTTAATTTTCAGGCTCACATGGAGAATCTGAACCGAATGGTCAAATTCTACGTGCACGGGAATATCATTGAAGCCTATAGCAGGACATCTTGAGCCAGGAGGACTGACCTCCATGGCGTTTGGCAAGTGTGGAAGAAGACATATACAGCAGTGCACGTACCGGCACAACAGCAATAGATATAGAGCTCCATAGCCATAGTGAGCCATGACACTTAACCTCGAGCGAAGCAGCCATCTTCTCAAGAGAAAGACCAACAGCAATTTCTGCTTTTATACGGCAGCAAGTGGCGTTAACTCGAATAGTGTCACTGCATGCAGGGTTAAACAACAGGCTCACGTATGATGTGCGGCTTCTAGTCATAAAAAGAAACATCTCGATTTGAATTGCAAGTTCATCGCTGAACTGGGTATAATTCTAAGGATCATCGTTCTATGGTGTCGCCAACCCCAACGCTATGTTCGTCATTGCTGACTATCCGTTAACCTTTTCGACGAAGTTCTCTTACAAGGGCCGCACGCTCGAGTTCAATGCGCTCTTTTGGTTCCGTGCTATTCCTCAGCTCATCAAGCATATAGCGGATCTGACCCGCCGACGCAAGACTAGGGCATTTGCGGATAACTCCAGAGTGTGCAATGCCGCAAGAACCACAGTTTTCTCGACGGCGAGCTGACCCAAGTGGACAGCCGCCGGGAACATGTACCAAGTGGCAGGCCGAGCAGAATTGAGCAATGTTTTCGTAAGAGCTTCGTGCTCGCCGATTCACTCCAAAACCCGATCCATGACGCTTTTTTTCGCTTCTAAGTTTGTTATAGGCGAGATTCTGGTAGTTGGTGACAGAGAGGAGTTGTTGTTGGATGCTCCAGGATTGGTGCCGGGGTTGGCTGCGTGGCTGCTGCTGGGGATTACTGGTTGGAAGGTCGGCTCTGGAGGTATTTCGGAAGACAATTTGAGAAGGGTGGAGTTGGTTAACGTTGAGTGATCGCTGGTTGAGAGTATCTGTGGCGAGAGCCTCTCGCACTGAGGAGAACCTGTGCTCGTCTGCGAAGATAGCTCATTAGCTCTGCTTTGAGTTGCTATTGGAGATATATTCGCATTGAGAGAATCATGAAAAGTTTTAGGGCTCTTAGAAAGACCAGCGATGACTCCTTGCGCCTCGCCAGTCTCGGCAGCATCCATGACGTAGATGCCACCACTTGCTACAGGTTCAACTTTTGTTTTGACATTACTAGCTTGATCGGAGGACTTGTCTGCTGCACTTTGCCATTCATCGCCAGAGTTGGACAGTTTCTTGCTTGATTGCTTCATTTCGCTTGAAATTAATGCAGACTTGGTGTTTTCCTCACCATTCTTACTATCGGTACTCATCGAAGAAACTTGAACTCGTTTGCCCGAGCTTTCAGGCATATTCTTGGTACTACCTGTGACCTTCGCTGGTGTTGCCCGGGTTTTAGCAGGACCAGCTGGATTTTTGGCTGGGCCCTGTTGTCTTTTGCCGGAAGCTACTTGCTTCTGCGGTGTCTTCGACACAGTAACCTTCTGTTTAGCAGCAGGAGTAGCCTTTGTTTTCGGGGTACTCTTCTTGCTAGGGCCGGATTGCTTCGCCCTGGATGCTGCATTCTTTTGAGGGGTTTGATGAGACTTAGCAATGCTCTTTGCACGCATACCTTGTGCAGAACGTCTTTGTTGGGGCTCAAATTCTCCCGAGTCAATTGCATCTTGCAGTTCAGAGTCATCATCGGCATCAGATACTCCGGCTGCCGCAAAATCCGTGTCGCTACCCGACTCTCGATGACGATTGGCTTTTAATTTTCGTGGCGAAGCAATCATTTCCTCGTCGAGCTCTTTCTGGTAGTTAACAGCCTTGTAATACCTAGTTAGCAAGAAGATGGCTTGCAAAGCTCAAGACAGGGAGAGGCCAACCTGTCGCGCGCGTTTCCCACGGCCAAAAGTTCGCATGTTTTGTGCAGCTTCGAGTGCTGCATCTGCTTCTCGTTGCTTCAATATCTTTTCCCAGACCGAGAAGTTTGGAACTAATGGTGCTGTATCCGAGCCTGAATTTGCAACGTCTTCTGTGAGAGCGCCTTTCTCATTAGCCCATACACGGGCATATGAAAACTGCGATTCGGCAGTCCTTTTGTCATCTGAAGCTGTATCTTCAACTTGCGTTCGATCTAAAAGCTTATCCACTGAAGCAGAGTCGTAATTTATGTCGTCTCGATCATCGTCATTAAATAATGCTTCTGCTCCATGCTTCAGAATCGATTCCAAGTCTACTCCTGCTTCATCCTCGGCACCCATGCTCTCAATGAGAGCTTGGTCAAGGGCCATTTTTTTGCGGCCGATCTGTACAATCTTCTCCTCTGCACTATTTTTCGTCATGAGCTGGAATACAAGAACCTTTTTCTTTTGACCAATGCGATGAGCACGCGAAAGAGCTTGGATATCTTGGTGAGGGTTGAAATCGGGATCCATAATGATGACGGTATCTGCAGTTGCAAGATTTATACCTACTCCACCGGCACGAGTCGAAAGGAGAAAAGCAAAGAGTTCAGAATTGGGCGCATTGAATGCATCAATCCGCTTCTGTTTTTCTAGAGAACTTATCGTCCCGTCAAGGCGACCGAAAGGGAGATTGAGGCCATTGAGGAAGTCCTCAATCAAGTCAAGCTGGTTCAAAAACTGGCTGAAGAGCAAAACCCGATGCCCTCGCTCTCTCAACTTTGGAAGCATAATTTCCAAAAGTAGGAATTTTGCGGAAGCGTCAACGAGGTTGCGGTGTAATGCCGCTTCTGGTACATTTTTTTCTTCGATTGCTGAGCTGTAGAGGAAGGGATGACAGAGACATTTGCGAAGCTGCATCAATATATTATTCAAATTCCCTCGCTCTGTGGCGCGTAGCGCTGTGTTGGCCTGGCCGAATATGGATCGAATAAGCCGGGGGTCTTTTGTCAGAATTGACTTGTATAGCTTCTTTTGAACGACGCTCATCGTGACGGGCAAGATAACCTGCGCCATAGGCGGTAGGAATTTCAAGACTTGAAGTTTGGTTCTCCTGTATTTGCTGAGCAAATGCACAAGTTTTGCTTCTAGCACTAAACATACCTTAAGAAAAACGGTCTGATGAGGTCGTGAAGGTCTGGAAGATTCTCTTTGGTGAGGACAGTATACTTCTCATCTAAATCTCTAGCATTTATAGAATCATCTAAGAACTGAAGGAGGTTGAAAAGTTCTCTTTTATTGTTCTGTAAAGGTGTTCCTGGTACTATCATTAGCTCTGTGACTTGTGCTATGCTTCTCTACTTACCCGTGAGGAGAACCTGGAATGGGACTCTTAGGGCCGTCAGTGCAGCATATAGAAGATTCTTATCATTCTTCAGGCGCTGGCCTTCATCGACAATCATGCCAGCCCACTTAATGCGTTTGAAGAAGGATCGGCTGTGGTCATCGACAGGTGCTTCGTAGGATGTGATCACGACATGTGCTCTCATATCAGAGCAGTGACTTGGAAAAAGTTCATATTTCATAGACATATCCCGAGCATGTTTGCCACCATAGTAGGCTACAACACGGAGTGTAGGGCACCATTTCTTAATCTCTCGACGCCAATT
This sequence comes from Oidiodendron maius Zn, assembly GCA_000827325.1. Taxonomy (NCBI): domain Eukaryota; kingdom Fungi; phylum Ascomycota; class Leotiomycetes; family Myxotrichaceae; genus Oidiodendron; species Oidiodendron maius. The sequence continues at coordinate 94,777 of KN832901.1, forward strand.
GGGGCAAGTAGAGTTGGGCGTAACAATAAGGAACGGCCAACACTAAATATTATTAGTAATATCAACATAGTTGTTAAAAAGGGGCTTACTTCGGGGTTGTCCTTTATCAACGAAGCCAGGAGAGAGACGATTTGAATTGTCTTACCAAGGCCCATTTCGTCGGCAAGAATGACATTCTTCTTCTGGTGAAAGTTATACAGCAGCCAGTTGAGCCCTTCCATCTGATAAGGCATTATTTCGCCGCCGGTAAGGGAAGAGGGCTGTTTCTTCAGCTCGATCTTCGTCTCGAAATTTGCTGAGCAAAATTTCGCGATACGCTCCTTCATCACAGATGCTGGTTTTTGCTTGAAGTACTTTCCTGCAAGATATTCATTATATGCCGCAACGAAGTCGCTCCAGCGCCCAGGTTCGGCTGGCGATGGCGGTTTCTCCCATACTGCTTCATCGTAGCCGAGACCGTGAAATTTAACCAGAGCACAGTCGACAGTGTTGATGTGGACCTTATCAGATGCTTCAGATTGGGCAGAATAACGTTCAGTGTACTTAACGTCAAAAACAATTTCCATCCGCAGCCATTCCTCTGGGATTGACTCTTCGGCGGTCCATTTTGGAAGTAGATTAGCTCCCTCGTCGCGGCGAAAGAAGGCTTTACGCATAGCCACAGTAGTGACACCCCATACCCAGGCACCTGGCATCCACGAGCAATGAAAGTATGACCTATCCTCCCACTTAACTAGGTATTCTTTCTCGTCCTCAGAGAACTCGTCTGCGGTTTGACCTGCCAGATAGGCTTCCTGATTTACAGTTCTCCAAGAGACTAAACCTTGAACCTTTGCTGAAGCCTTCCTGCAGCTCTTGCATTGCCATTTTGAGGTATATTGCTGCAGGCGCTGGTCTCGCAATTCATCAAGATCTGCGTGTGTGTTGTTAGCCCTAGAAAGGGCTGGCAGGTGAGCAAAATGCCATGCACGCTGGCATGTTCTGCATCGGAAGAGCAAGTTAGCTTCATTATTGATGAGGTGGTCAGGCGTTTCCGTAATCGGATCCTCTCCTCCATTTGCCTCTCTGAGCCTCTCTTCTTGCTTCGAAGTCTTTTTCTGGGAAAATGCCGCGCACGCCCCTCCTGGCTCTTTGCACCCTGTACAAACATCTAATTGAGGAGCTGTCGGTTCCCTTTTTCTTGGATTACCAATACATTGTCGGCATTGCATAACAAAATTGTCGTGGCCGATCTTGGTGACCATGTGCTCTCTACTACTGCGATACCCAAGGCAAATTTTGTGAATAGACACTGAGCAACCTTGGCAGTAGACTAATAGACTGGTGCCTTTGTTAGAGTGACTCCCAACTCCATCACAAACCTCACAGTATTGCCTGTGAAAGGTTCCAAATCTAGTATCTTTTGAAATGGGTTGGAAGACTTCTCTCATACTGATAAACTTTGGTGTAGTGGTCAAAGGGACTTCGTCAGCATATATGTCTTCCTCCACGTCACGCTCTCTCATATTTGTAACCGTTCTTGAACGCCCAGAACGACGGGTTGGCTCTGGGCGTTCCGAAGATGCCGAGGAATCAGTGGTTTTAGCACGATGAGAATGGCGGTTGCGACTGGTCGACTGCGATCCAGAGGTGTTGCTCTTAGATGGTTGCGTTCTCTTTTGGACTCGTCGTTTTATAAACACAATAGACGAGTCATCGCTCTCGTCTCTACTGTCACCGGCAAGTTCATCAACATCATTTTCATATACGCCTGTATCCCTCAACATTGGACCAGCTACCAGGGCCATAATTGACGACCGCGTAGTACGCCGGGCAGTATTTGATGACCTTGTTTCTCGAGTGGGTTGCATTCCACGTCTGATCGGGGGGCTTGAATATGGTTCGGAGTCCTCTTCATCACGGGAGCTTCCAACATGAAACTTGCTGCCTTGATTGTTGTCCACATTAGTTATCAGTGAAATACGGCCCTGGAACAGTCGCCGTCTCTTGGCCGGTGCTCGATCTTCAGAAATAGCATCGTCGTCAGAGGAAATTTGGGCCGTTGTAATATCTACAAACTCAGGATTTCTCGTCTTGGTTCTTCGGGTTCTTTTGCCGGTGTGAGATGAACTGCGGGTCTCGGTGCCGGAGCGGTTGAATAAATTCTCTCCCATTGTGTCAGCAGACCCCTGGTCGTAATTGTCGCGGTAAAAGTCTATTGCGTTTCGGCCATTAGGAAGATTGATAAGGTCATCTAAGGACATCTATAAGTGCGAGTTAGTTACCAGGAGATAGCTAATAAAGGTGAGAAGAGACTAATGGGATATAGAGAAGATTCTAGGATACCAAGAGAGTGATGGACAAAGATGAAGTGGAATGGCCAGCAGTAATAAGTCCGTACAGGTCAGTTTGAAGGCGATGGAAGAAAAGGACACAAAGTAAATTAGGTTTTCGACAAGGTAACTTGACAATCGGTTGTTCGTTACTTGTTGCTCGGCTCTAAAAGTGAAATGACCTCTCGAAGGGCAATGCGGATCTTCAGAGAAAGGAAAGTCAAAGGTAGAGACTTATCCCACTTAGTTGAGAAAAATAACAAGTACATCGATCAAGTAATTCATCAGCGTAGCCTTGCTAACCTCAACTTTGTGAGCTGACACTCGTAACGGCTCGTGTCACAGGCTGTGGAGCAGAGAGGGCACACGAATGCAAGTTTACTTGAAGAGCAAGCAAGAAGTAGTAAGTCAATACTATTGCTCTTAGTAACCAAGCTGTATTCAAGGAGCCAAGGACATCTTCATTTAGGTTCATGACGAGTTGCTTTATGGGACAACATAGTGGCTTTGCATAACTAAGCAAGGACAATAACCAACACCAGACAATGTAGCAAGTGCATTTAATCTCAAGTATTCGGCAAACAGAGAAAAGGATAAGGATCATATACTCACATTTTCCTCTCTCCCGTCCTCATATTCAATGATGTACCAAGTCTCCCCATTTGGCCTCTTAATTTCGTCTAACACATTATGCACCGTATTGCTCTCAACAAAAGGTATGTATTCCCAGGGCCTGGAAGGCACCGGGACAATAACTTCAATCCTCTTCCTTTGGTCTCTGTGTTGTGAACGGTTTGGTTTTCGTACGGCCGGCTCACGAAATCGGTGCGAGAGGATGGACTTCGTTTTGGAGGGTTCATTGTTGCCGTCCCTTGCATCAAGAGTGCATACCAAAGACTCCTCAAAATCATCCGAGTCAGAAACATGATATCGGGAAGTCATCTTGAAACTATCATGGAGCTATTGGTATTTATGTCAGTTGTCGATCTTTACGTTTTAAATGGAGAAGTTAAGCTAGGCTCTTCTCTCAGCTGGATGACGGGGAGTTTACTTGCCTGATAATAGATTCGCAAGGAGCGTGTCGAGCAATGCGACGTATACAGTCATATTCGTGCTCATTTCTTTTCCAGAACGATTGCAAGGTTGTTGAGGCTGTCAGCGTGTCGAAGTATCGCGTGAACGCGATGTCATGTTGTCGATCATCGGGACATGCGGCCGCCTCCCTTTACTTTCCTCGGAAAAAATTCGTCCAGCATCCAAACCTAGCGACAAATGCAATGACTACACTTATCCTGTCGAGGAATTCGCACAAGCTGAGAGCAGGCTCTTCTGCATTATTTCGTCTGTATCCCTCAATATACATCTCCAGAGACATATCCGTGAACTCTGGGATCAGTCGTGGTCTTCGACGTTCAAAGGGACTCGGCTTCAACAGTCGGGACAGGCCTCGAGGTGAAACCTCTAGAGATGGACAGTCAACTGGCGTCCGGCGAAACACAGATACTCCTTCCTCCTCTCGGCCACGGATAATAAAGGATGGATGGCAAGGCGGCTCTCGGCAGGACGATACAGGGAAAGGCAAAACGAGTATATCGTCTATTAGGATTCGGAGGGGGAAGAAACCGATCAAGGACGAGGAGGACAAGCCTCGATACTTATCACTGTCCAAAAAAAAAGCATCTGCAGAGAGAACCTCTGGCCCCACCAGAGGTCACGATCAGCTCGAAGGGAGGACATATCCTCGCGGAAGCGACCAGGACCGCCCTGCTGATAGTTCTCGGAGGACCAGTGCTAGCAGATCCCAAACGGCCGATCGCCGAAGTACTAAGCTCGAGAATATAACTCAAGATAACAGTGCTTCTTATGGTTTGAAGGGACGAGAACGTGGCCTTAGATCCGAGACTCAATACTCAGCGCGGACTAGTAAAGGCGACCATTCTTCCGTTAACGATCCAAAATCCTCGTCTTCCACCGATAAACGAATGCCCCTTTCCATACCTTACACCACACCTGCGTCTGAATTTCTCTACGGAACCTCTGTTGTGGAAGCGGCGTTGAATTCTCAAAGAGAACCGCGACGTAAACTCTATAAGTTGTACATTTATACGGGGGAAAATCGGGGGGAGGCTGATCCTGCTGGCTTGGAGAGGATCGCACAGAGGAAAGGCATTAAAGTCGCTCGTGTTGGTATGGACTGGCTTCGAATACTGGACAAAATGAGCGGGGGAAGGCCACACAATGGCTACATCCTTGAGGCCTCCCCTCTTCCAAGATTGCCTGTCGTGAATTTAGGAGAACTGACAGATCAAGATGGTGACCGTGGGTTCAAAGTCAACGTGGTCCATCAGTCTCGGGAAGATGCTGCAGTCAATGGCACTTCAGATTTCATTAAGCTGCCGAGGAACTCAAGACGAAACCCGTTTGTTCTCTTTCTGGATAGCATCGAGGATCCGGGGAATCTTGGTGGCATCATTCGAACTGCCGCATTTCTTGGCGTCACTGCAGTTGCCTACTCTGTCTCGAATAGTGCCTCATTCACTCCTGTTGTTCTCAAAGCATCGGCTGGGGCTTCGGAAAATGTCACACTGTTCGCTGTTCACAAGCCGGCGGGGTTTATTGCTAACTCAAAACTGGCCGGGTGGAAAATATACGCTGCAGTCGCACCCCCCAAATCAAAGGATCCGGGTGCGCCTCCTGCGATCTCTGCCGATGACTTGGGAGACCCGCTATCTCAAGACCCTTGCATTCTGATGCTTGGCAGTGAGGGAGAGGGGCTTCGTGCAAACCTGAGAAGCAAGGCCGATGTTGATCTCTCGATACGAGGCCGCGGTCAAAGCCACAATGTGGATAGTTTAAATGTCAGCGTCGCAGCCGGTATCCTCTGCGACGCCTTCTTGAGACGAAATCAGACGAGAGAGAGGGTTGCCGTGCTTGACAAGGCGGTAGGATCAGATGCAACTCTCCAACCGGCCGGATACTTATTCTAATGTACAACATCACACTTTGGCGCAGGCACTTTTTGTATAACAATTTAGAAGGATACCCACAGCATAGAGGCAGATGAGGGGTCTGGCGCCTACATGGGTTGCATCGGCCAATTAATTCCCCTCTTGAGTCGCATCCCACTGCTGCAAATTCGCGTGACATGTCTAGATGTTGATAAATAGACAAATTTTCCTTCTCTCGCAGACATCGAGCCCGAAGTGACCCGATTATAAAAATGGGGGGATCAGATTAGATACTGGCCTAGCCTGCAGTTCCGGGCTCTGGCCAGCAGAAGTCACTCCTGGCTCTTGCGGCATCGGACCGAGGGGGGCTACCATGAAGAGATTTTGTGAAACTTCATTGGCATCGTTCCACCTGCCAAGCCGTTAAGCTCTGGCTAGCGTCGCTTAAGAAAGTCGATCAGATAAAAGTCGTGCATAATCAGATCCGCAGTGTGATCTTATCTGATCCTCCCAAATTTGCTATATTTGCCAGCAGCGAATGAGGGTACACACTACAAGCCTGCTTCATTCCCTATTCGGCTCTGTTCCGACGCTGTCCGGCAAATTTTCCACCCCCTCATGCTCTGTTCTCTAGTCTTCTTGGCACTCGCAATGTCACGATGCTGCTGTGGTCAGGCAATGGAATGGTACCGGGCAGAGCTGCTGCGTTTGACAGAATGCCTAACGTCGGTGGGGACAAGTGAGTTCCCGCTATGCCGATTCTCTCTATTACGCGCTTTTATGCCCGCCTAAGTAGGGTTATTCCCTATATTCCTCATAATTGTCTCCTCAGAAGTATCTGGATCTCTGCTTTTCTTCTTCACTCTTCGTCTCATTTACAATCTCAAAGATAGCAAGTTGCGTTGGTCCTACTGTTATGTCTGCAGATACTAAGGCCAAGACGGCCATTTCCAAGGCCCTCCGGCAGACGAATAACGAGAATGCTGCCAGGTTTTTCGCTGCTGGAATGGCTGGCATGATTTTCTTGTTTATCGTCTTTCGCTGGAGTAGGTTTGCCTTTGTACGCTATTGCCTAAGAACTCAACATTCAGGATTTCTGGATATTCCTCAAAGAATTGCTAGGTATTACGCACCTTGTTGTGACTCATTACAACACTAATCCAGACCTGATCAGAAGAGCCAGAAGCATCCTCTTACGCAAAGTGCCCGGGTTCACGTCTGCCGGCCACGCTCTTCTTTTCGTCGGATATCTTGCAACATGCATCGCTGTCTCGTTCGTCAACATTGATTGGTCTTCATTAGTTAACTGGGCAAAGCGATTAGGATGGTACTGTCTTCGATTCTGGCGTTTGTCCACTGCTAAAATGGCCAAATAGGGTCGCTCTAGCAAATATTGCCTTCATCACCTTCCTATCGTTGAAGAATACCCCTTTAAGATTTCTCACTAGATACTCATACGAACACTTAAACGCCCTTCACCAAGTTGCCGGTTACTGCACTATAACGTGGTCTATGCTCCATGCTGTGGTCTACATCGCGGCCTGGTCTCAAACTAATAGCCTCCCTCAACTCCTTGAGACAGATCAAATCATGGGCATTATTGCCGGATTTGCAATGCTCACGATCCTGGGAACAGCTCTTCTCCTACGAAAGCTAAGATATGAAGTCTTCTACATTGTCCACGTGGTGATGTTCATGCTTATACTCATTGTCATTGGGATGCACCGGCCAAAGATTTCTCAGAAGTCTCTCATCATAACCATCTTCGCAGCATGTATCTGGATATCGGACCGCACATTACGGTTCCTCAAAGTTTCCTTCTTCGCATTTGGTAATACTGCAACCATAACTCCTCTCCAGTGTGGCGGGACTCGTATTGTGCTTCGTCGATCGCCAAGATCTGCCAGCCCGGGTTCACATTGCTTTGTCTGGATACCAGGAATCCGCATGGCGGAGACGCACCCGTTTACTGTCGTCTCCAAAAACCCCTTGGAATTCGTCATTGCCGCGTGCGATGGCTTTACTCGCGATCTACATGCATTCGCGTTAAAACATCCCGGCCAATCTCTCCGAGCTTCCATCCACGGTCCTTATGGCTCTGCTCCGGACTTCACTGGAGCCTCGAAGGTACTCTTCATTGCCGGTGGTAGTGGTGCCAGTTTCTCTCTCGGAGCGGCGGTAGATTTAGTTCGCAAGCTAGGAAATTCAAGGGCTACAAGAATTGATATCATCTGGGCGGTCAGAGTACCAGGTAAAGCCGACTTCAAACAGTCCAACAAGATACGTACTAATATCAAGCAGAAATCCTCGAATGGTATGCCACTGAACTTGAAGTACTGGAGTCCTCGCCCCTTGTGACAATTCGCATCCATGCTACACGTGGTCCGTCATCGTCTCCTAACACACCGATATCTCGATCATCTATGTATACGCTTGCCGGCCTAGAGAAGGCTTCTCCACTAACCACTTCTCCGCCGGAAACCCCGGTCTCACCAAGAGATTCAGCCAACTACGACATAGAGAAACATCCTGAGTCTGAAATGCAATCTCCTCCTTCAACGATTATTGAAGCCGGTCGTCCCGATGTAGCACGCTTTATCGTAGAAATGGTACAGAACTCAGATGCAAATGATCGAATAGCTGTTGTCGCGTGTGGGCCAGAGGGCCTAATGCAAACTGCTCGGAAGGCGGTTGCAGAGTGCATAAAATTAGACGGTCCGAGTTTGGAGTTGCATTGTGAGCAATTTGGGTTCTAAACGGGAAAGGTTGGATATGAGCGTTCCCATTTATTGATGTAGAGAACTTAAAAGTTGTAGTCACAGGATAGAAGATAGACGGTAGACAGGGAGAGATTTTGGCTACGACTTATGACTGATCATGTTTATGACTTAGAGAAATTTTATTTTATTCACCTTCCATACACCAGACTCGTGACTCTAACAACGAGCTGTTTCATCATAGCCCACCTTTATCCTACCTAATTTTACTTCTTACTCGATATCTCTGTAGGAGGAAAACAGTCACCAACTAGCGCGTATGGATATCATTATTCTCTTAATTCAAGTTAAAGTAACCAACATGCGATGGGGGTATCCTCGCACAGTCAAGAATTAAAGGGTACAACACAAACACTGTAAGACTTTTGCCTCCCTGACTGTAAAGAAAGGGGTGTATGCACCAACACCGGAACAAAGGAACGGTTTCTAGGCGTTTGCCGTCATGGGGAGAGCCCGACCAAGAGATTTCCTGCTCTTTGCAATTGCATCCGATCAGAAAAATGAACAACACGACCAGGCGTGAGCCAATTCGTATTACCTCCCTCCAACGCCAATGCTTTTAAAACAGACCTATTAGAAGCCGCGGAAAGGATCATTATGATAGCCGTCGAAGTGGCCATATTCTTCCTCGCCAGCCGTCTTACTTCCTCCATAGTAGTCGTCACTCGGTCTCGATGAACGGGTGCTATCCCCATTCCTGCTCCTCCTGTCTCGGCTTCGTCGCCTCCTGTGCATACCCACATGATCCATCTCGTCCAATTCATCAGGGTAATCGTTGAATCGGGACAGAGCCATGGGGCTAATGAATGCCTCCATCCTCATCGTCCCAACAGCATCAAAGAAGTTATTCACCACCGCGCCGGGTCGACTAGACGCTTCTGAAGTCCGAATTGATGATTGCCCACTAACACTCATCCGGTTGTATCCAGTTACTGAGCTCGACCCCTGCGATTGATAAATATCTGAAGACCCCGTCGTACCCACACTGAGGCCGGCAGTGCTGGATGTTGGGGCATGGCCACTGCTCATGGGGCCAGCGGGGCCAGAGAATCCTCGGAAGGATAGTGGAGGTGGGACACGTCCCCCAGTGTTACTTCGTTTTCGGGTATGGGTTAGGGGAGGTGGTTGGTGTCCTCGTTCCCCTCGGTCTCGGTCTCGGTCCGGGAACCTAGGGACTACAGGCGGGTCTGCAGCAGGCTCAATATGAGCGCTGTAAAACGATTCCGTTTCCCGAATGCTGTTTTCACCTTGCTGTGAAGAGTGCACGCTGGTAGGACCTGACCGAGCAGACGCGGTCTTGCCTTTAGCAACACGAATAGAATCGCGAATACCGTTCCTGCGCAGCCGATTGGTCTGACGCGGGATTTCAAAGTCGGGGACTGTGGTTTTAGGGATCGGTAGAGGAGCTGCAACAACCTCTGGCACAGCTTGAGAGGAGTGCGCCAGGAAAGACAGAGCTGTGAGCCATATATAGTGCCTCTCAGGAGAGACTGCGGTAAACTTAAGAGCACGTGCAGGTGTGAGAATCAGGATGGAGCGATTGAAGAGGGGTGGGACGCCCTTTGGTGCTGGGTTGTCATCTTTGACATCGAGGACAGATTGAATGGTCACTAAGTGCGTTAGCATAGGAATGGCAGAAGAGAAGAGAGATACTTACACTTTCGACCGCTCTTGCCTAGGAGGGCCGACCCAGATGTTGGCTGCTTGCTGCTCCACATCACAGCCCTCTCGTATGGTGCAAGCCAGACCCAGCGTTTGTGACGAGCACCATTTCCGTTGTCTCCATCCGCGCCATTAGCCTCAGACACACCAAAGGACTTCCGTCTCCTGACGTATTTGAACATCCACTCTCCAACCATGGTCTGCGCAATGGCATCCACAACAGTTGTGGTCTGGTTGGAGCTTCCGACGGAGCCACTGCGAGTGTTAGTTGTGTTGGCCGTATTGGCCGTATTAGACGTGTTGGCGGAAGGCTCCTTCTTATGAGTCTTATACCGACTGCTAACAGAATCTCTCATATACCTTGGTGTTGTGATTTCGTTGCTCGGCATTGGTGGAAGCTGCGGGCTTTCAGGAGCATCTGTTGAGGCGGACATTGGTGGAGAACGACTTCCATGGCGGCGATAATTACGGCCACCTCTAGGAAGCGCGGCCGCCGATCGCACCTTTCGGATGCTGTTCGTACGATAAGGTCCTCTATTAGATCCGCGCCCCCAAGTTGGGCTCCTAGTCCCATCGCTTGGCGCACTAGCACTGATGGGCGGTTTCCTTGAGCTTGCCCGGGTAGGAATTGGGAACGGAGGTTCCTTCACGGGCTCTGGGAGACTGGGACTGCGGGATCGGCTCTGGTGGGCTGCCACACCACTTTGTATCAATGCTGCCCGGCGCATCGCGTTAGGCTTTGTGGTCACCAACGACAATGGCTTGTCAAGCTGGCGAACGGCAGATTTCGGCGGGATTCTTGGCTGAACAGAGTAGATCTCCGCAGAGCCAGGCTCCTCATTCAAGTCTTGGTCCTCTATTGGCAGGAGTGAAGTGGTCCTCGGGAGAGGTTTGGAAACTTCAGCCAACTCCTGATTCTCTGGGACCGATGTAGGCGTCGAAGAGATGCGTTTGCTTGGTCTACCAGCATGCGGTTTCGGTGCTGACAATGCCGTCCTGTAGTCGCTATCGCTCATATCTGCATCGGCAAAGTCATCAGCATCGTCTGAGCTAACATTATCAAAGCCCGCAAAGAGGCTGCTGATGCGGTGAGGTCTCCTGATAGTGCCTTTATCCTTTGCCAGTGGCCCGTCATCATTGTTTCCAGGATATGCATCACGGGTCTCTTCGGCCGAGAATGACGGTGGCGAGGAGGGAAGAACCTGCTCCAGACTTCGTCGACTCTTAATGCGACGAGGATTCCGCTCTGGTAGGTTTCCAGGGATAGGAGAGAAACGCTTAGTCTCGTCCAATGGTTCTGGAGACGGGGGTGTTGAGGATATAGCCGAAGGCTGAAGGTGCGGTGGTAGTAGATTGAGTCGCTTGTCAACCCTAATCTCCTCCGTTTGAACGGCAATTGATCGGATCGGCACGGGCGCCTGCATACTGACCTGACAGCCAGCATCTTTAAATTGCTGTGGAAGGAGGGGCTCGCGGGGTGTGGCGGGAGCGGAAGTAGGAGGATGCAATTGGATGGATGGAATTGGAATTGGAGGCGGAGGCGGGTGTCGTCTTGGTGACAGTGGTTCGGCATCCGTTTGTGTGGAGACCGACACCATTTCCATCACCTGCACTACCATCGGCGGCGGTGGGGGCAATCGCGTTGGTGACGCAGGTGTTCTTGGTGGGCTTGGAGGATCCTCTACAGTCTGGGATTCTGTAGACACAGTCGCCGGCTCAATCACTAGAGTAGGACTAGCATGGACGCGTTTTCTTCGTTGGTTAGCCTCAATCTCCCACTCTCGAGGAGCTTGATGTTCCGGCTTCTCAATATTCCCGGAAACGGGAGAGCCGTTACTACTCAACGGCTCGGACCGTTGCGGGGATTCGAGAACGGGAGACTGTGGAAATAGCGGAGAGTGCTGGACACCAGCATCAACGTAGTTGGCTTTAGCCGGTGCAGTGGTCTCATCATCCTCCAAGATGCCGCCTTCAAGTTTATCCAACGTAGTTTGGTTGGTACCCCATCTTCCTCGCCCACCACTGGCAGGTCTCTTGACGCTGTCGGTGCTCTGGTTTCGCTGGTGCATTCTGAATACCATACTCTCACGGCTCTGGGTTCGGTTATGTCGCAAAGAGAGCACACTCTCTCGGCCCTCGTGGTCGGTGGGATCTTCATCTTCATCGAGATCCAATTCGTCGGCAAGACTAATACCACCAAGCTTCAATCCGCCATGTCCATTGACTCCATTCAGCGTCGAAAACCGAATGCTGTTTGTCAAGCTCATAGATCGCACACTTGCAGTATCGCTTCCATGTCCGTGGGCATGATCTCTCGACGGCTCGTCAGGCTCGCTCTCAGCCTGGGCGTGGCTATTGATGTGGGCGGCTTGGTGGTTAGCTTGATATGCGGCGACCTCATCAAGCACAGCTTTCAGTCGCCCCTCAGCAGCGTGAATTCTTCGTTCATATTTCCTCTTTTCGTCGGCCCAGTTATCCTTGTCTCCGGCCCACAGTTGATGGACGCGGTCAGCATCTTCTTCTTGTGCCCTGATCTTTTTCTGCGCTGCTTCTAGCCGTCTCTTGGTCTCCGCATTCGAATCCACAGCCTCGTCGCGTTCCCTGGCGAGTTCGGAGAGGGCTGAAGAAGTGCCTCCCTCTAATAAAGCCAATTGACGTTTCAAGGAGCGGCTTTCTTTGGATGTAACCGACAAACTAGATTCTAGTTTTTCATGTTCACCCCGTGTGTTGTGGAGCTCGTTCTCTAGAGTTTCAATTGTCCTGATTTTCTCTTCCTGGTCTCTGCGCAGAGCCAATATTTCAGACACTAAATTCGCATGTAGAGTTGGTGTGAACCTGCGGGGATCGAGGATTGATATGCTAATTTATGGTTAGCGTCCGATTGGACTAACAGACAGAAACTCTGCTCACCTCTCATCGTTGGTTATATCCTTGGAGGCTTGATGGCTTCGTTCGCCAGCTGGAAGAGGTGGAGGAGACGACGAGTTATGTGGAGAGGCAGATTTTCGCCGAGATGATCGCCTTGAGCTGCGACGAGAAGGAGTCCTGTACGGGGTATCAGTTGGCGTCGGTAAGGACGCCAGAGCAGCCGCAGCATACTCATCCTCCGTCTCCCATGCAGCCATGTTGAGGGACGAGGTCTATCCTGAGCGCCCGGAATATTTTGAGAAGGGCCTCTCAATGGACCTCTCCATCAATTGCCCAACATTTAACACCAGCGACGACTAGAGAGTTTATGCAAGCAGGACGGTGAATTTTATCTTCAGTCACAGCACTGGTTTCGACAACGCCTTCCACGGTCGAGCCTGATTTAGCTCAGCAGCCAATTGAAACAGCAGCAGTGGTTGAGTAATGCTCGAGCCGTAGGGCCTGGTCACGAGTCAATTGGGAGTACAACTCAGGAAATTAAGGGCGGTTTGACTAGTCAATACGGCAAATGCTCAGGAAACGTACCAGTGATATTGCCGGACGTCCGTTATGATTTTGAGGGGGAGAAAGATCAGATCAGATGCAGTAGTACAGGAATGCGAACTAGACAATAACGCGATCAGATCACTTGCAACGTGGTGACCTGTCGCAAGGCCAAAGGATCTGCGTACCGTTTTAAGACAGAAATTGTATCTAGGGATTCATTTGCGGCGGGTTGTACAGCGACTGTCCCATACCAAACGTTTCCGAAGCCCCTTTATCGAGTCGCGTTGGAACCGAATTTACAAGGGCGGCAACAGGAACGCTACCCGTTACTCTCGTCTCGCTCGGTCGAATGAATCAGATGCAGGTCGCTATAATCGAGTCTCGAGGCAAGATTCGGATGTTTAGGGAACTCGAGCGTGAAACAGCACGGAGAATATTTGGTGGTGGTCTTCGCGGAACTCTTCTAGAATAGAGCTTCCCATCAAATCGTTAGCCATTTGTCTCATGTTCCACGCCGACGCCGTGGAACTCCCATCGTGATTGGAGGCCAGACGACTCAGGAGGCGCTTCCAGGAGAACCAAGCTTACCAGGAGACTGGATTTGGGATCACAAACGCCAAACGGTCATGACGGCGTCGCACGCGTCAGGTTACTTCGAGGGACCAAAAAAAGGGATGCGGTGTTCCCTGAGTACAAACTCGCGGGACCAACAAAACCAGAACGAGCGACGCTGCGCAATGCTTTCAAAACAGAGATGCGTAGTCGAACAGGTCATACATCGCACGGTGGGGCGACAAAACAGCACAGAAAGAAACAAAATGAGGCCTGAAGATCTCGAGATCACAAAACGCTGAGGACCTTTTCATCGTCCTCTACTCCAGACTTGTACAAGCTCGCAGCCGCTAGCCCATGGACCGTTCCCTCATGCAGCACTGCTAGGGTCATCCATAAATTACTTGGAGGGTCCCCCTGATGCTGGGGTCGAAGAGGGCTAGGGAGGTTCCCCGGCACGGTCCAGTGGTGGGAGAACGAGCGGGAGGACGGGCGAGGCCACTGAGCCAACGCACAATCCATCAGGGGGAGCTGGCTTCAGGATGGGTTCGTGAAATCCGGCCAACGAGACGCGACGGGTGGCAGCAACGAAGTCGGAGTCTGCTTCTCCTCAAGCGGCGAGCGCGTCTGGCCCTGCTGGCTGGACGGCAGCGCGACGATCTTTCCGCTGTCTCTCACAGTCAGGGACTCGGAAGCAGACCCGAGAGAGGAGCTAAGCCAAGTGCCTGGGTATATTGCTGTAAATGGCCCTTCAGTCAACCCGCAACTGGAGAGAGCCGTCGGTAAAGCAGCAAGAGTCGGCTGGCTATCAGTTACCCCATCCCCATCCTCCGTGCGCAGTTGCAGTTGGGCCTGCCAGGCGGTTCTTCATGTGGATGTGGTCTGCCTCTTTCATGTGCGTCGGTGACGACGCCTGTGTCCTCCACTGGGCCTCTGTGTCTAGCGAGTCTTCCCAGCCTGGGGGCCGACCGCCGCACCAGGCGCCACGGCCGGAGGGGGAATCCTGATATCGACGGTCTCGCCTGTGCAGGAGGAGCGGGAATACGGTACCTCGTCGCTGTGCATGGAGCATGGAGCACGCAGCACGCAGCGCGCGTCCTCTGACTTCCCTTGCGCGCTCTGCACCGTAAGAATTGGAAAGAGTGGAACCCCACGGACAGAACCGCCAGTCCGGATGGCCAGGGTGCAGGCGTGGTGCTTCCTCTGGACTGGCCCACGCTGGGAAGACGACCCATGGCTGCTCCGGAAGATTAATCCAGTTTGGTTGGGGGGCAGAGAGTAATATTCCTGCAGGATGGGGAGCCTGGAAGCCCCTGAAACGACTTTATTTTGTGCTTGATATCGCACATGTCGAGGACGGGATGTTGGACTGTGATATTACTGGATTGAAGCCCGCACAACTGGGCACAGCCCGAAAAGAAATGGTTCCCGACCTGCCAAAGATGCATTCCAAAACATCACTCCTGTATATGGTACAGTACACACGGACCCGCATGCTGTGCGTGCGGCCTTTTGTGATGTGATGCGGATGTGATATACACGAATGTGATGTGATGGACACGGAGAGGCTGCAGTAGCACTTCTGCCCGACGCGGAGGGTTTAATCATGCTGTCTCCGATAGACAAGCGCAGGTAATCGCCATCGCCATCGCCATCGCCAACCTCGCAGCAGGTGTTCTGGAGATACGATCCAAATACGAGCATTCGTTCCGACGCCCAGTGCACAAGCAATATTCCATCCAGCCGCAAAACCCTCAGACCTCCTCGGCTGGGTGGCCGGCAGTAGTCGTAATGCACAAGCCAGCATTGCACACAGACTTCAACCGTTAATATTACAACTCGCGCCCGACCGTCCTCGACACTACTCGGCGTACTAGACAACTGAAAAGATAATACTTTCGCGATGCCCTCTAGCCCCCCTTTTTGCTCGCCCATCGTCGAACTAGAATTTTGCCTCGCCGAGATTACGACTCCTCATATTCCATCAACTCATTTCTGGCTTAGTGCTACCCCTGAATCGGTCTGGGTACGACGTAACCTCAAAAGCCTCTGTCTTGGCACTCGGCACTACACCCGGAAACGGCTTGTGCCACCTTCATACAATAAATCACTTGCGCGCAGAATACTGCGAAACATCTGACTCAGGAGTTTCGACATTCAGCCTTGCAATACCGGTCGATCGGAGCCAATTACAATACGCCGCACAGTCTTAAGGTGCGAGGACGTGGGAATATATACATCGCAAATACTCAGTAGGTAAACTTGTATAACTTCCAATCGCCTCACTTGAGACCAAACCTCTGAGCAGCCTCGACAAAGCCATCCTCCCTTTCTACAATCCACATATCTACCCAGGTCTCAGCATCCCGGTAGTCCTCCAGGTCTGGCTTCCAGTCCTCCTCTTGATCCCTCTCCACATAGATAGTCCGGAATCCGCAGGCTCTGGCCGCCTTCAGATCATCCAAGTGAGCCGCTACCATCGCTATCTCTCCAGGTTCGAGCCCGAGAGTCTGGGCGGCGCCATTGTAGACGCGAGGATGGGGTTTGTAAGCCTTGAAATCAGCAGACGATTGCAACTTCGAAAAGCCAAGATTCCCGTGCTCATTCAGGTCTTGCAGCAGTGGCGGGTTCCCATTCGACAGAGTGGACGTGATGAACCTCTTGTTCAGCAGATGGATGCCCTCAGAGGAGTCGGGCCAGGGCTGCAGCGAGTGCCAGACAAGACTCAAGTCTTGCACCTCGTCGTCTGTGTACAGGCCCTCCAGTCTCCACTTCTGCAAGAGGTCTATGAGGCTGAGATGGTGGTGAGTATCAATATCGCGCCACTCTGACTGCCCTGGGACGAAGCCCCTCACGAACGCCTTGTAGCTATTCCGCCACTCCTGTGCAAAACAAGCCCAATCCTGATCTGTGAGCTTTGCCAACTGAGCGCGGACCTCTGGAGACAGGCCGGCTGAGCGAGAGGAGGATGATACCTTCGCTGCGGCACTGTGGATGAGAGTGGATGTAACTGTCTCCCTCCAATTTACCGTCGTGCCAAAGACATCAAAGGTCAACGCCTTTGGGGGCGTTATAAGAATATCGTACTTGGAAGTCATGATACTTTGTAGATATTGCGGATATTGTATCTTTGTACTTCGTAAATGACTCGAACTTTCAACATGCGTGGCGCTACCCCTAACCCCTGACAAGTCGTCATCGCGAGTCTCAGAAGTCCGCAAAATCCAACTTGCACGTGGAATTACAACGCCAAGCAACATCCCAACCGCTGTGCCTACTGCTGTAATCTCACGCATGGCGATGGACGCGACCAAGCATCATTTCCCAGAGCGCCACTATGATGGCTCAGCATCTGGTCCATTCGCCCTGCTGAACCCAACTGCACGGCGGTTTCCCCTGGCAGCATCAAAACCGGACGCGCAATGCAGTGACAGCTCCCAGATCAAGGGCGCAGATGCGCAGATTAAGGCAGACCAGCTGCCGAGGGATGAAGTTCGCGCTGAAGACGTTGAGCGCAAGTGGAGATCTCGCGACAATCGGAAGGGTGAGTACTGCTGCTAACACAGAACGCTCAATTGCTGATATCAAGTCAAATGCAGGCCGACATGCGCTGGTAATCACCCCGGAGGTAGACCAGAATGCGCAGTATATCACTCCTCCCCCCACGAGCAATACCAAGGAAGTGTTGAAGGGCATATGGCGGATGTTCAGCACCTGTCCCTACTGGGACGTCTCGTACCTGGTGGCCACAATCTTCACATTCGGATCCGTGGTCTGGGTCATCAACGCCTTCTTCGCATGGCTGCCACTCGTGGATCCTTCTACCGCGTTCGACAATGAGTCGACACTTGGCGGCGGCATCACTGCGATGATCGGCGCGACGATTTTCGAAATCGGGTCAGTGTTGCTGATGATCGAAGCTGTTAATGAGAACAGATCTGAGTGCTTTGGTTGGGCCTTGGAGGAGGCGCTGGAGGAGAGTGGTATGATCAGGGTACGGCCTATGGTCACCTGCGCGCACCATCATAGGAATAAAGGGAATCTTGTAGGAAAGGGGAAAGTGGATCAAGGTGAGCTTCAATTTGTTCTGTGGTTGCAATCCATGATACGAGAACCTGCGAGGAGCAAAGCACTGTTGAATACCTTTCCTGGCTGTCTCTACTACGTCTTTGTACTGAAGATGTATCAAAATGACTTGTCTACGGAAAATCAACTCGGCCCTCTGCCAGGAGCTCAGACTACTTTTCCGAATTTGAATTTATGTAACTGATATCGCCACAGATTCCAACGACACGCTCACGATAAACGAGCCCACATCAAGAGACGGACGGACATGGATCTGGTGGCCAACATGGCACGAGCTCCGCACGCACTACTTCAAAGAAATCGGCTTCCTCGCCTGCCTCTCCCAGATGACTGGTGCGACCATCTTCTGGATCGCGGGCTTCACGGCCCTGCCACCAATCTATGATCGCCTCACCACCACGGCGGCGCAAAACGGCGCGTACTGGCTACCCCAAGTTGTTGGCGGCGTGGGTTTCATCGTCTCGGGGACGTTATTCATGCTCGAGACCCAGAAGAACTGGTACACTCCCGCGCCGAAGGTACTAGGCTGGCACATTGCTGTTTGGAATCTAATAGGGGTTTGTTTCCTCAGGTTATTTGAGAGGAACTAGCTAACAGAGACAGGGAATTGGTTTCACGCTTTGCGGGGCTCTTGGATTTGCCAATGGCAACAGCGGAGCTTTGTACGAGGCGAGCCTTGGTACGTTACTCAGATCATATATCATATCTGTTCCCCGCGTTTCATATTGTCTCCCTACATCACGGGTCCGCTCGAAACTAACCAGTCACAGCCACGTTCTGGGGATCTTGGTGTTTCTTAATCGGCAGTGTCATCCAGTGGTATGAGAGCTTGGACAAGCACCCCGTTGAAGTCGACGAGGGTGGCGGAAAAGCTGCGAAGACACAGCCCGCGTCCTAGAGGCCGGGTATCTGCTTTAGAGGAGCGAAGAGTGTTGGGAATATATAGAAGGCAACAACATCTGGATCGGAGAATAGGCACATTTGTATTGGACCCGTGGATCTGATCTACCAATGTTGGTGACGGCATTGTCTTTAACCCCACATGTATTACCCACGATATCCCTGCCTCGTCTGGTGTATCGAGCCTTATCGAAGGCATTATTTCGGGTAGCAGTGCCAACGAGATGTTTCGCCTTGCATACATATCATGCATCTGCCCGTTTCAGCCTCGCACTGCCACTGAGCGTCATCATGCACCGCATATCGAGGCCCCAGTGGTTCCACAGTGCCGGCATCGAATGATGGGTATGCCGTCAGCCTCATTCCATGCAGCTTACCTCGCCTCAACGAAGCGCACTAGGTAGTACCGTGCTTAAACTTCTCCAACCTTGCTTCAATATTCCTTTCCGAGCCCGAAAAGTCACGGCAGCTGCTATGTTAAATCTTGAATCCCTTTGTTGGTGCCCAGCAAAGACAGAGTGCAGAGTTAGCACAGACTTTTGATGTCGCTAGGAATGGCCAGCTAGTCACGGAGCACAACATACTGTTCAGCTCTACTTCACCTTGACACTAAAAAGGGTTATGGATTCCCATACAAGCGTGATTGATGAACCTTGTCACTGACTGTATTTCTTGAACTATCCTGACTAGAAGCCTTGTAAGTCGCAGGGAACCGGTCGACCACTCTCGAAGTTTCATGAACCCTATAGAGGGATTGACCTTGGTTCTCGAACGAAACACTAAGAGATCTCGTATTGAGAGCCCTTCTCATTCCAATGAGCTGTTTACAAGTCCCACCAACCGCAGGGCTATGCCTGATGCGTCTGGCTCTCTAGCCGTTGTGTAACACATGCTGCACGAGTGCCGCGGCGCAACAAGTATCCCAATTTATTACGCGCATATCCTTTTCACACGCTGTTCTTCATGACTATACTATACCCGAGATAATCTGTGCATGGGCTTGTTTCACGTTCGCAAATATAGCAGGTATCCTCGATCTAATCAGGCGGATATCAATAGATCTCTCGTTGCATGTGACTATGTTATATCATATCCGAGGCATCAACAGATGAGATGCTCAAAAACATACTCAGCCAAGAGTAGAACAAAGGATGAGCATCTGAAATCTCCGCTCTTCCACTAGATGATGTGAGGAATATGCCGGAGATTAACATCGTCGTCACCTTTCATTGTGCCGCAACTAGTGTAGTGCAACGCATAGCTCGGCTTGATCTGGCATCACAAGCAAAAGCACAAGATGGCCGTTTGGGAGCCACGCATCCATGTCCTACCTCCCTTGAGAAATAGTAATGCCGCACTGGAGTATGCATGTCTGTTGTGGATGGATTAAATTTTCCACTCCGAGTGGAAGAAGTACAGTGCTCACTTGAGAAGTCATCTCCTGTGCTCGGGACAAACTTCCCCGTGGCTAGCAGTGCTCATTCTGAGGTCTGTTTTTGGGTGCGCGTGCCGTGCCAGAGAATATAGGACAACTTAGTTGTATAGTAGTATTTTCTGTGCATGGCTGTTTCTGTGTTGCACACCCTCAAATACTTGAGAAAGCGAGTTTTCAAGCGGTCCTCTCATAAACGTCTTCCGCCATGAACAAAGAGTGGGAAGTTTCTCCGAGAATCAATCTTTGGGGGCATAAACTCCGAGCAACACTGTGTATGAGTCGATGTTCTGCTCTAGAGAAGCCGGTACAAGATCTAGATTTTTCCTCCGACAAGTGTCAGCATGTGATGCCCAAGTTTCCCTCACAGCACTTTTTCCGATACTCAGCAGCTCGTGTGCTCAGAGTGGAAGCCCTCCCGCATTTTTAGAGTTCTCTACTCGCCATCTTGGCATCTTGGCATCTTGGCATCCTTAAAACCCCGCTCCCCGCTAAAGAGAGAAATCCGAGTATGAGATAGACAGGACCAATACACCCCGAGTTCGTTTTCCATGCCATGGTCTGACATGCATTCTCAATACAACCCTCTTCTCACCCCTCGAATTGCGCAATTCTTGACGCCGTCTCACTCTCGGACTCCGAGGGTGAGATCGTCGGAGACAGAGTTAGGAGAAGACCCGTCATGATTGTATGCCTTTTCTGTAACGCAAATCTTCCTCTCTACGGCTACCCCATTACCTTCCTCCTCCAACCATATCTCGCGGCCGTCTCTTGGATGTTGTTTGAAGAGCATAGCTCCGGCAACAAGGTGCGGAAGTGAAGCATCTCCCGTGCCGTCGGGCCGCTCCCGTCTTACTCGCGCAAGATGTAAGATTTGTGCAATTATATACAATTAAGCTGATTTACTCTGACGGAGGTATCCTGCTAATCTTACATTCGGAGTGCATAGGTACATGTGGGGTAAGAGGTACAATCAGTTACGAAGTACTTAGGTAGATAGTCGTAAATGCACTACCTACGTCTCAACTCGGGTTGTAGACTGTGACATCTCGTTCTATATTCTTTAGCTTCCTCATCAGTAACTGTCAACTAGCTCCTATTTTTATATATAGTCATCTTATAACATAGCAATACCTTTCTCTCTTATTTCATTACGCTCACACGTAGTCACTCGCTCAAGTCCATGCCCACACGTTCCCTCATATCGTCGCCAATAACCCAATCCCATCCGGTCTTGAATGCGCGAATTCAGATATCGCAACCCTTCCAAACCCACATCTACCTATTCAGACACGCCTTCAGCACCCGGCGTCTCCATTCGGCAGGTAGTACACCCTTCCGAATCTAGGCCATTCGCCACCTCCAACGAACGCATTCGCTCTGGATTGGTCCCGAGTCGAAGTTCTGCTTTGACTCCGGCCTCACCGCGAGTTTATTCGGGGTAATAGCTCCTGTGGTCAGACGGCAATTCACCCAACTAGTCGGTGCGCAGGCATCTCATAGCGCCAGAAACGTCAGAAAACATCAGGACGCAGGAAACCTGACGCCCTGACACCCCGTCAGATCGTGGCCTGACAGTAGCGAGCACCAGAGAGGTGCAGCAAGATGTGCCCCCCACGCCGCGTGGGGGTTCGGATTTAAGCTTGTAGGAGCTGATCCCGAATCGACACGGCTCAAAGATGGAGACGGCCATGTTTGCCTCTATCTTTGTTTTATTGCTAGTAAAAGAGGCTAGATGAGGTAGGTGGCGATTTCAAGCCGGGTTGGAAGTATCTTCAAGTATTTTTGCAGGAATTATATCCCCACCAACCTCAAAAATGTATACTAATCCTGCCACTCCTGGCCTGCTCTTCTCACTCAGCATGAGGATCTTACAGAACAATATACATCAAATTAAAAAAGAGAATACAGACGTGCGAAAAGAGAAATCTCACTCACATACACATCCCTCTTGGGATATAACCCATCCTATATATATCCCAAATTAGAAACCCGCATCCTAACAGCTTACGCATTATCCAAGCGACGTATTCCTAATCCTTCGACCCAAATCTCACACCCAATAGGACGAAACGGAATCTCCCAAGGGGAAAGGATGGATCTCCAGCGCGAAACTACAGGAAACCCCCAAGAGTGATATTGATATCACCACGCAGTTTTGCCCTGGCGAAACCCCCTCTCCCGCCCCAGGTTCTTTTTTTGGCAGCCTCCTATCTTTCACTCGCACCCAATTGCTCCAAGCCCTTCACCTCCGGAGAGGCGATGGTGCCCTAGCTTCTTGAAAGCTATCGAATCAAAATCAAATAATTCTTCCTGTCCTAAATAAAATAAAACCAAAAAAGCAATAAAACCCACTATGACGAAACCAAGGCAATCCCCAAGCTCACATGTACATCGCACCATCCCCCGCTTCCCCTTCTTCAATTTCAAGTGCAAAGATTACACTCCACACTGAATATTTTCATACCTGCAACTCGGCACTTGTAATACTTATCACCCTCACCCCCCCCCCCTTGCACGCGAGAAAGTTCCCCCTTCCCCCGCCGCGCGCGCCGCCTCCGTTCCTGCGTAACAAAAGAACGAAGAGAGAGGGAGAAAACGGCCCACCCATCATCCTCGCCGGGGAGAGAAACGGGAGGGGGTGTATCGAAATGTACCGCTGCTGCCTTGAATGGAAAAGTAAAAAAAGAAAATAAGATATGGATACCCAGAATGCGCGACGTGGCGTGGAGTGGCGTAAGGAGGGGGGGGGATTTTCTTCGTTCATGCAATGCCTAGGGCCTGGGAGGACGTGCGTACGCGCGAGGGATATGGTATTTTTAGGGGAAAGGAGAGGTAGCGATTCCTAGAAAAGGGACGGTGAATTGTGGATAATTTTCTCGGGGAGAAGGAACATAGGAGTACTTATTAGAAGAGATACGGTACAAACCAGGACAGGGGGGAATTTGATTGATTGAGATTTTTGAGAGATATATAAGAGTGTAGTTGTGTTGAGTGGATCCAAGGTTCAGGGGCAACAATAGATCGAGAGGGAACATCCACGAATTTATCGCCAGCCGTCAAATCCCAATCGATACCGATGCGGGAAAAATGAGCGGGACACACGGCACTCCCTATCCTATTCCATCCATACTTGCGAAAAGCAACAAGAGCCACCCGCCACAAGCCACGTACGCACGCCCAAACCCAAAACCAAGGTGCGTGAGCACCTTTGCTTCCATCTCCAAAAGATCAATCAACCAATAGATCCCATCACTCTCATCCCTCCGTCGGTACCGGATCATATCATTCCAATCCAATCCATATCTCATCTTATCTTATCTCGTATCATGAATAGGTAAAACATCCGCCAGAGATGTAAAAAAAACTACTACAACTGTGAAAATATCGCTGCTCCTATAAAACTGGCGTCCTCAAGCTGTCAAAAAGAAGCAGAAGAAGAGGTAAATAAAAATATCCACTGCACGATGCGCCAAATATGTAGTGTGAGCTATTTGTGAACCCTATCTCTCTTTTTTTGTTACTCCATTCGCCGGGGGTGCTTTGCTGCCTACTGCCTGCCTTGCTTGCTGGGATGTGACGAAATAGAAAAGATGTATGTGGAAATTTGTGTCGTGAAGAAGAAGAGGAAAGGTTCTGGGAATTTGGTGCGGGGAAAGGGGTGTGCAAGATGGGGAGCACGCCTGCCATTGCTGCGTGCGGGATATATGCTGGGTGGACGTGTCAGACGGATATGAGGGGAGGTCTGAGCGGGGTTTATGTATGGTCCTGCCGAAAGAGTGTTCATGAACGTCGTAATGCCTCTGATAGTATAGAGCAAGATACCGGATGTGTCTCTGGTGGTATGAGAGGGCTCGTGGAAGGGGTAATGCATAAGATGCAGGGCGTATATCTTCTCCTGCATCCACAGCTCATAAGAACGGACAGCGACTGCCCTTCTCCTTCTTCGTGCGATATGTCCGCGAGGGGTCCCGCGCCAGCCCATCACCGCCAATACGCGGGCTCTTTCCATTCCCGGTCTGGATGCGGATACTGCTCTGCAAGCGTTGACGGCGCAGCTGGCGGACAACGTCGTAGAAGGCCTTCTCGACATTAGTACAGTTCTTGGCGGAGGCCTCGACGAACTCGCAGCCGAGCTCACGCGCCAGCGCCTGGCCTTCTTGGGTCGAAACTTCCCGCTCAGTCACGCGGTCGCTTTTGTTGCCGACCAGCATGATGGGCACGGGGGCGGGCGAGGTGGAGGCGACCGCAGACATGGGCGAGCCTGGGTAGGCGGCGGTCGCGGCGGTCGATTCCTTGACCCGCTGGATCTGATTGTGGAAGCGCGCGATGCGGGTGAAGGACGAGCGCGACGAGATGCTGTAGACCAGGACGAAACCCTCGCCGTCGCGGATCCACTGGTCGCGCAGCGCCGTATACTCTTCCTGCCCGGCCGTGTCGAGCACCTCCAGCATGCACGACTGCCCGTCAATGACCACCTGCTTGCGGTAGGAGTCTTCGATGGTGGGATCATACTGGGAAAGTGTTAGATGGGTCTGGGGCAGAGAACTAGAGCAGAACGGGAGATGGAAAAAAAAGGTAGTGGAGTCACAGCCGAAAATTAGAACAGCAGAGGAAGAAATCATGGCCGCATCACACGGCACCAGCACTCACCGTCTCGACAAAGTGCTGCAGCGTGAGCTGGATGGTCAGGGCGGTCTTGCCCACGCCGCCGTCACCGAGAACCACCAGTTTGTACAGCACCATCTTGCCCGCCATGGTGGAAGGCGTGGGGGCGAGCTGTCCGACGGTGCGGAGGGCAGGCAGGCTGGAGCTGGAGCAGGGTTGGAGTTGGAGGCGGGGCGGAGGTCTAGATCAGGGGTTGGAGTTGGAGCTGGAGTTGGAGTTGGAGTTGGACTTGGAGGTGGTGGAGGTGGAGGTGGAGGTGGAGATCAGAGGTGTCGATAAGAGGAGGAGGAGGACAGATTAATCCGTCGAGCGAGGAAGCGTCGTCGAGCGAAGGAGGGGAAAGGAGGAGCGGTTGTGGTTGGGCGTGTGAGCAGGTGGAAGGAGAGGGAGTTGTGGGAGGGAGAAGATAAATCGCCTGCAGCGCGCGAGAGAGGGAGGGAGCCGTGTGCAGGGAGGTGGGGGAGAGAGCTGGGCTACTGCTGCTTCGTCTCCGAGGAGGGGACTGTAGGTGCAACTAGATCGAGGGGTATCGTGGTGTGTGTGGTGAAGAGAGATGGAGGGAGAGACAAAGAGAGATAGAGAGGGAGGAGTAGAAGTAGTGCAAGTGGTCGTAGAAGTATCGTCCGCGTGGGAGAGTAGGGTGGAAGTGTAGGGCGAGTCGCCCGAGACGAGAGACGCTGACGGCACGAGCGAGTCGAGATTTAACTCGCAGCTCCCGACAGACACTGGTGGCAAGAATCACGACGATGAAGAAAGTGACAGTGTCCGATTCCGTGTCCGTGTCCGTGTCTGTGTCTGGGTCGGGGCAGCGTCAGGGTCAGGAACGGTACGGTCGGGTCTGGTGGTGGTGGAGGTAGCAGTCTAGTAGTAGTAATAGTGGTGGTGGTGGTGATGGAAAGGTAGGTTAGCGTGCTGGCCTTTTCTCAGCGCTCTCTTGCAGGTAGGTCGCAGTGTCTCGTCGTCGTCGTCGTCGTCGTCGCCGGGCTGCGCGAACGGGGGGGTGAGGCAGATCGAGAGGCTGGACGGCTCGATGGGCGCGGCCTTCTTCTCCTAGGGCGGACAGCCTTCTCGAAGTCTCTCGTACCGCTGCGACGTCTCTGGGTCTCTGGGCATCTCTGCCCCAGGCACAATGCATCTCTCGGAGACGTCCAGTATCCAGTATCGGGGATCCCTGATCACCTTGGCCATTAACGGCCCCTATTATCGCTGTTCCAGTGCCAGTGCGCCGGCGGAAGTGGGAGGGGACCCGCAAAGCTTGGCTCGAGGTGCGGGCTACTGGAGAGGCGGTCCCGGTTGCTGCGTTGGTGAGCAGTAGAGTGCAGTGGTGCCAGTGGGCAATGCCCTAGAGATGCAGAGCACAGTCGGGCTGGACGAGTACAACATTGCGCGGTATTTGCAGCGGCGTCTGCACATGGTGGATGGTGCGTGGTGGGAGACGGTGGCGATACCACAGGTACAGAACTATACATCTTATGCCAAGAACGATATCTGCTCTCTCAATCTTGTGTATCTATCTACGTATAGAATATACATGCGTATTTGTGTATTTCTATAGAAATCTATAGATATATACATAGAGAGAAATGTATAACTATACCAATATCTAATCCCCCCTATATCCCAGTCTCCTCTCTGCAACGCCCAGCGCCTCACCCCTCTCCCCACCGCTCCTCCCAATTGGGTCCCAGGACACCTAGATTCTTCCATCCATCCAAGATACACATAACCCGCAGAGGACAATGCCATCAATGCCATCAATGCCATCCCATCCCATCCTCCCCTCCCATCCAACTCCGTTCTCGTCCTATTTTCCAACATCCCGCCAGTCCCGGGGCTGGGAAGAACCAATATCCCATTGGTCCCGCAAGCGATCCACCGAAACCCCGTCCGCCGGCACGGGGAAGTTTAGATTGGGGAGGGGGAACGTGATAGAACGTAGGCGAGAAGCCGGGAAAATTTTGCGGCTGGAACGAGGGCTGCACGGTCGATCCGATATCTAGGGTAGGCAAAGGGTGTCGTTTCTTTTATTAATGCCTTAGACCTATGCCTTAGATATCAGGATGAAATTTAAGGAGAAAGGCGAGGACTAGGCCGCTTAAAGCCAAGTACAGCAAGGATCACCTGAACTCCAACATCGATCTCTTAGTAACCGAGGATTATGGGCAGCTGAGAGCCCAGTTTGCCCCTCAATGGGCATGCCGAAACTCTCTGACGGATCAAGGGCCATGGTGGCGGCGGAAGTATCGAGGTGGAATGGTGAGTCTGGCCCCCCTCTCCTTGGCTTAAGAGGAGTGGCTTCCGTTGACTGGGGGTACAGGTGCTGCACAATCATGAAGAGAGCCGATCCGGCGACCTCTCTCAAAACGACTGAGGCTCTCAGTTCTGCTTTTCCGAAGCAGTTTCTTCTATTGGAGAAATCGAGCTGGATGACGAAGCTTCGCAGCGCTGCAAAGTCTGCCATTCGCTTGGCCATACGTCGTTTAGCCCTCATTGTCTGGGCTACGACCAGGGCAAGCCATGTTACAACTGCGGACAATTTGGCCACCTCCACGCTGATTGCCTAGACCCTCGGATTGTCCAGCTGCCACCCCCTAAGAACGGCTGCCGGCGCTGCGGCGGTGCCCATCGTCCCGCTGAATGTCAACTTCCTTGGTGCAATAAGTGCAAGACCACTGCCCACGCCGGTTCTAGCTGTCCTAATATCCTATGTCACCGTTGCAAGGAACAGGGCCACAGAGCCGACGCTTGCCCTCAGAGACCACCCTGCGCTAAGTGCGGCAGCAAGGCTCATACTACAAACAAGTGTAGTGTTACCTTTAATCGTCAATATGCTCTAACCCGCCAAGACGACCTAGCAGCTGCAGAACTCCTGAGAATCGAGACTAAGTTCCACAAGCAACAGTTCCCTGAGGAGCATATCGACGATGACTTCTTCACCCGCGACGCAGCTGCTGATGACCACGCAACCAAGTACCCTGATACTCTTCACGGCTGGGGCACCACTGACTCTGCGGAGCCAGTCAACAGGTGGTGAAACATGTTAAGATCAGCGCTTTCGGGGAATTTTTTTCCTACTGGGCTTTGTACCCGATTGCTGCTGTCTTCTGTTATAGACTACTACTGGCCTCAATCCAGGGCTATGGGTCACTGCTCAGCCTTTTAAACCGTGTATATGTAGCTAGTTTAGCACCCTACTTTGCTCTTCAATCGAGTCGTCATCAACCACTTGCACCCTCCCCGTGATCGATGTGACATCTTTTCTCTCTAAAGTTCATTAAGTTTGAATATAGCTCCAAAGTTTACAGTAAAGACCCAGAATGTAAAGAAACCTTTCTAAGTTACTGGATTTATCCGCACGAAGGTGGCAGGTGCACAAATAACGCATCTTAATAAGGATTTACTAAATCTTGTATTTTAACGTTAGCAATATAGATTGAAAAAGTCCAGGTCCCGAACTTGCTGCAGGCTGCTTACCAAGTGATTGTTTGTCAGCCTCAAATCTGATGAACCCCGCTTTCGTCATAGCTCTCCCCCCACCACGAAAAGTGTTTCATCTTTCTCCTCTCTCGGGTCAATCCACAAGCAGGAATTGTAATCTTCTTCGCATTTCAATCTCACTCTTAAATCATGGGCGAGACCATGCGTGCAATTGGTAAAACCCCTCTCCTCTACCCATTGAGCTTGTTGTGCAGCTGGACAATCTATCGGCCTCCAGGTGACCATGTTAGATCCATTGCCAGGCGGCCCGTAGAGATGGAAACCCCTTCTGGCCCTGCACTTCTCCTCCATAGCTAACCATGCTCAAGATATCAAGGGCGGTGCAGGCCCCATAAGCTCCCTCTTCATCTCCTCCACCATCCCCAAACCCACCGCCGGCCCGGGGCAAGCGGTCGTCAAGATCAAAGCCTTCGGGCTGAATCGCATGGATATCCTGCAACGCGAGGGCAGGTACCCCGTACCCGCCGGAGTCAGCAAGATCCTCGGCGTCGAATTCAGCGGACACATCGAGACGCTGGGGCCTGAGGTGAAGGAGCATTTCAAGCCCGGCGACGAGGTGTTTGGGCTGGCGTACGGCGGCGCGTACGCCGAATACATCGCGGTCAGCACGCACATGCTCATCCACAAGCCGGCGCATCTGAGCTGGGAGGACGCGGCGGGAATTCCGGAGGTGTGGATCACGGCGACGCAGGCGCTCTTCTTCGTGGGGGAGTTTGCGCCGGGGAAGAGCGTCTTGTGGCACGCCGGGGCATCGGGCGTGTCGATTGCGGGGATCCAGATCGCGCGGGCGGCGGGGGCGAGCGACGTGTATGTCACGGCTGGGAGTCAGGACAAGATTGATTTCTGTGTCGGGGAGCTCGGGGCAACGGCAGGGTTTAATTACAAGACACAGGACTGGGCGGAGGAGATTGTTAAGGTGACGGGAGGGAAGGGCGTGGATATTGTGATTGACTTCGTGGGGGCGGCGTACTTCCAGGGGAATCTGAAAGTGGCGGCGAGAGATGGGCATATTGTGAACTTGGGATTCTTGAGTGGGAACAAGTTACCTGCTGAGACCGATATATCACCTTTCCTGGCGAAGAGGTTGAGGTTCGAAGGGAGTAGCTTGCGAAGTCGGGACGCGGATTATCAGGGCAGGCTGCGGGATAAGCTTGAGGAGTACCTGCCCAAGTTTGAAGATGGGTCTTTCAAACTGTACACCGAGAAGGTGATACCGTGGGATAGGATCGCCGAGGCACATCAACTGATGGAGGATAATGCTACCAAGGGGAAGCTTATTTGTACAATCTCTTAAGTGGGTAAAGATAATTCATTCAAAGATAGCAATTGTTCGACATGAAGAGTTGCGTAGTGTTGCACGAATTATCTTGAAGCCTTTTGGTTGCGGAAAGTCCAATAATAAAAGCTAGTCGATGTGGTATAATAATTAACACTTGATAGCTCATGCCGTGCCTGATGCAAGAGAGAAGTGACTGGCAGCCGCGCCTTAGGTAAATAAATCCATTCCCAGTTTCATAAGTCATTCGCAGGCCAAATATAATGCAGTGCCAAGCACATTACTTAATGTGCCTTGAGCCAAGCCAACATCTGATCAAATGCCTCTAGCTGTGCCGCCTTAATTTTCGCATCCTCGTACTCACCCACGACTCCGAAGCCATGTGGAACTCCAGCATATATCTTGAACTCGCTCTCGACACTATTCTCCTTGAGGTTCTTCTCACCATACTCCCTAACTTCATCGAGAAATAGCTGGTCATTCTCCACACACACAAACGCGAGTGGTGATTTCACCCCGTCAAAGTCCTCTTTCGAGACTAAGGTTGCGTGGGCAATAGCGCCAGCTTTGATATGTGGTCCACTCTTAACCATGCCGGCTTCTTCATCCTTAACTGGTTGACCCCACAAAGAGGTGCTGATTTGGGGCTTCTCTCCAGCAAGAAGGAGAGTCATCCGCCCTCCGAAGCAGTAGCCGACGGAGTATATGCCTCCACCGTTGGCTACCGCGTCAGCAAATTCGTCTTTTGCGGCCTCGATGACTTTGTGAATTATAGGGAGAACTTTCTCTGGCGTCTGGCGAGCGAGCCACATATCAATCAGGAACGATTTTGTAAAATCGGCAGCTCGCATCTTGATCTGGTTGATTATGGACGGGTCTGCCTCCTCTTCGTAGGTCGCGGAGCCTGGTAGAGGATCGTTGGAGAACATGTCCGGTAAGACGACTAGGAATCCCTCGCTTGCGTACTTGTCAGCCTGTATCTGATTATTCTCTGACTGAAGCCCGGTGGCGCTGCTGAGGAAGAGGAGGAGTTTTGAAGGGGCATGAGGGTAGTCGTTTGGCTTGGAAATGTAGCAGTCGATTCCTCCGAGCTGGGTCAGCTCTCCAGACGGCCCTGCTCCAATAGCTGAGATATGTCAGAACATCACATCTTCTATGACTACGGTCTCTTCATCTTACGAGTCGGCCTATCACTCACACAATGCTCCTGAGAGACGCGTCAGCAATGCTCAGGTCCTGTCGGAGGGGTCGACTTGCCCCAAGGCCACCACTGGTCTGAGCTGGTGCACTTGCAGGTAAATTAGCAGGTGCGGCATCACTCTCTGGTGCCCTTGTGTCAACTTCGTTCTCCGCCATAATTGTGTTGGATAGTTGTGGAATGAGTGTATATCTAGTTAGCACGACCTCTGTCTCACGAGATGTACAGTATATGCTGTGTTCGACAAGAGGGGCATTCGGTAAAACATTATTCCGAACATCACCACGTCGGAATATCTGCACTCTTGACAAGATAATGATATCCATTCCAGAGGGTTGGAGAACGAGTATATATATATACATATATCTGATGCGGGCACGTCAACTATTTGCAGAGTCCATAGTCCTTCGTCCAGTGTGGGAGTATCCAAGGCTCCATGGATTTATTTGGTAGATAAAAATTGCCCAATGACCTTAATCGTAGGGTCTTATATGCTCTGTGCTCTGCGTTCTGC
Organism: Oidiodendron maius Zn; assembly: GCA_000827325.1. NCBI lineage: Eukaryota > Fungi > Ascomycota > Leotiomycetes > Myxotrichaceae > Oidiodendron > Oidiodendron maius. The sequence continues at coordinate 126,014 of KN832901.1, forward strand.
TATCCTTGAGGTTTCTATGAGAGTATCCTATAGAGAGAGGTCTCTCTGCTTCCTATGAAGCCTATCAAGAGCGAAGAATTTCCATGTGCGTTGTACTACCGACAATGATATTGAGTTGCTAGTGCCAGACTTGCTTCGCCCGGAACTCACGGTCACGATTAGCCACCTCGACACTACTCTCTAGAGCTCTTCAGCAGGTATAGCAGTTCCATTTTCAGAATTACGGTACTGCCATGGTAGATCTACGCGGTTACGCTTCCGTGGACTGATTGCAATCACAGCTTTGCAGCTCCACACTACCAGGCTGCGTAGTGTTACAGTCTACTTCTGATTCGATCTCTTAGCTCATTTTTGTCCAGGCCACTACAAATTAATTTGTGGCTTTCCAAAGAGCCTAGGTTGCTGATGTCTGACAGGTCCACGTTCCTGTTAAGTCTAAGCCTCAGCTGGGGCTACGTTTGGATTTGATTATCACCGAGTTCCACCTCCATGATTGCTGTGCCATGAACGGAACTTTTGGACCACGATGGCTCCTTATTAATGCTATTCCTCTGTGCCTCCATAGTACTTCATTCCTGCGATTTCATCCCTCGTCCTCCGTATTGCAGCCCCATCGGCCCTATCCGAACCTTGGCGCGCGAACACACCTCCTACCTTAGACTAGGTACTGTGGCCCAAGCCTGAATTGTGATAATGTCGGCTGCGGCGGAAGGCTGATGATCTACGTAGTTCCGTGCGCTGGAGGATGTGCTGTAGGCTAATGGAGGCGCACGGAGCAGCTAGTCCCAAGAGAGTCATGGCAATCGTTGGTTTCAGCACTCGCCATGGTTGCAACATAAATAATTCCGCTGGCGGTAGGGCAATTTCCCTCCGTGCTGGAAAGCGTCCAGCTCTTTTTCTCGGACTATAGACTTTTTATGTAAATGAAATGTTGCTGTACTCTGCAATCCAGTAAATCGTGTCAGGTGTGTATTTTTAGGGAGCCAGATAAAGGGTAATTCTCCACCTATTCGCCGTCTTTGGGCTGTTTAAAGGGAAGTTTTTGTTAGGTTTCATCAACCTGGCAAAGAAGACCTGTAGCTCGGTGGCCCCTGGCACTATGCAGCGTCTTAGCAAGAGCATTAGCCTGACCTTGCTCTCCTTTCATCTTAACTCGAACTCCGACCGCCATGAAACATTGTTTCTATAGTGCTGTGCAGCTCTACCTTTCAGCTGGGCTTATGAACATACTGTTTCTCTATAAATCAGGCCCTCCCAGATTGCAGGTATGCATCATTCCTTCTAGTCACTTTTCCATTCTACTTTCTTTCACAATCCGAGTGCAAGATCACTCTTCCAGTCTTTTTGTTAAAGTGTACTGTACATTCCTTACCCGCACTACCTTCTTGGCCGTACATTCTTTTTCGTCGATATGATTGCAGTTCCAACAGCTCTCCTGGTCCTAGTGGCCGTGTCTCAGGCCCACACAGTGGGATGGGCAAAGGGAATGTACTGCCTGGGAGGCAACGTAGCTGGTGTAGACGACCAAAATACCAACACGGCAGTGAACCCTCTCTACCAACTTTCTTTCAAGGACTTCTGGTTTCAGCATGATCGCGGATGTGACCTGATCCCTCCTGTCGAAGGAGATATTCTCAACCTCCCAGCTGGTGGCCAAGTCACCCTCGAGCTCGCTCACAACCGTGCTCAGACAACTCTTTCCTATGACGGTCAATACGCTGGCGAATGGCCCGATGGGAAACCTCACCCCGAAGACTGGAATGGAAACGGCGTCGGGGACGGCTGCATCCAAGACGATGGAGCAATGCACACACAGAACCAGAGCACGGCGGCTGGCACAGCTCTTGCTATAAGCTACGAGTCCGATTTGTCAAAGGTCACCCTAGAGAATCTTGTTGTATTTTCCGTCCTCGAAAATACCCCATGGAAGCGTATCGCTGTGTACGAAATTCCCGCAGCCCTTCCTGCATGCCCACCGGAAGGTTGCACTTGCGCCTGGCTCTGGGTCCCGACCGGATGCGGAATCCCCAACGAATATATGGCCGGCTACAAGTGCAATGTCACTGGAGCGACATCCACAGTCCCTGTCGGCACTGCTAAGCCACCTGTGTACTGCGCGGACGACTCTTCAAAATGCCAAGCTGGTCCTAAGCAGATGATTGTTTGGAATCAGGCTGAAGCCAACAATGTGGACCCTCCCCCTGGGGCTTCTCCAGGATATAGCACGAAGAATGGCTGGTCACACGGTAAGTATCCTCGTCCCGAATGCAGGCAACTTTACTGATCCCCTCAATAGGTGCCCAAGATGATATCTTTGTGTCGCAGGCAGCTGTCACGACCACTCTCACGAAGGTTACTACTACAGCTGCGCCCGTTGTATCCTCAACAGGTCCCGCCTCGTGCGAGATAACTCCATCAAAGCGCCATCACCGCCGTGCCCTTGGCCGATTTGTCGAGGCCATTGCTGACAAGTTGGAGGCATATGATATCTGATTGAAAGGAAGAGCTGGAGATATATCTGACCAGCAGATATAATAGCATCTTGCTAAAATATCTGCATTTGAGGGTAGTAATTCTCTTCTTGTACTTATTATTACCACGAATTTTGATTGTTTGGAGCTACTCTTAGCATTCCGCCTTGTAAACGTAAATTGAGACAACTAGCCAACGCAACGCAAAGATGATAATAAAAGTGAATGAAAGAACACTTGATGTGAATTGCTAAGAACGTGGCTAGCTGGGCTTAATAGCGAAGGCCTTGTACTAACCTGACTTACAACTTGAAAGAAAACGCGAAAAGGATATATCTTTAGTATATTGACAAAAAGATGTAGGCTTGAATATTAAATTGGCCATGGTTGTGCAAGTAGAGTGCTGATAAAGGTTCCTAAGCCTCAGGACCTGAGGCTGTAAGGCTGAAATGCGGCCTCGCTTGTGGGTGGCGTTAGCAACTGCTTTACACGCTCCAACGCGTAAACCCGAGAATCGCGTCTTCTCAACCATCAACTCTGCTGCTCCTCTCAAGTCCTTCAAACAACACGAACAACTACGTCCAGGATGGCAGATGCAGCATTAAGCCATATCACTCAAGGCGCTCTCCAGTATAGGTAGCATTCGTATGTAGTATGCTTTGACTAATCGAGCACAGTGCCATCTTCCATGACAAGGAGAAGCTCCGCAGGGAATTCCCGGTCCCAATATTGCAGTGCGTTCAAATAAAGCCTCTTGGCCCCCAAGGCGAGGGCAATGCTGAGCGCTTTCGGGTCGTATTGAGCGATGTCCACAACTTTGTACAGAGTATGCTCGCCACACGTAAGTAGGACACGCATCAAACCATTCGCTGAACCATCATTACTGACTTGCTCTTTAGAGGCAAATCATGTCATTCACGACGGGAAGTTGAAGAAGGGGAGTATTGTGCGGCTCAAACAGTACCAGGCAAACGCTGTCAAAGGCAAAAGGTCAGACCAGTTCTACGGCACCCTGATGACTTGCGCTGATGGCAAACCCACTAGTATCTTGATAGTTCTCGAGCTGGAAGTCATTGAAAGCCTAGGCGAACCCGACAAAATTGGAGAGCCTCTTGCGCTGAGCTTCGCCTCAACCAAGGAAGAGCCTACAAACACGACAATTTCCGGAAGCGGATTTTACGGATCAAGGCCGCAACAACCTCCCGCTGAAGATCGTGCTCTTCCATCGCGAGCTGGAACTTCGAGCTCTTCGAACTCTGGCACTCACGCTAACATATATCCTATCGAGGGACTTTCGCCGTACGCAAACAAGTGGACCATCAAAGCTCGAGTAACGAGCAAATCCGAAATCAGAACATGGCACAAGGCGAGCGGCGAGGGGAAACTTTTCAGCGTCAACCTCCTGGACGAAAGTGGAGAGATAAAGGCTACAGCATTTAATGAGCAATGCGACATGCTTTATGACCAGCTACATGAAGGATCCGTATATTATATTTCTACCTGCCGAGTTCAACTTGCAAAGAAGCAGTTTAGCAACTTGCCAAACGATTACGAGCTTACCTTCGAGCGTGATAGTCTCGTGGAGAAGGCTGAAGATGCAAACAACGTGCCACAGGTTCGATTCAATTTCACAAACGTTGCAGACCTTCAGAGCGTCGAGAAAGATTCCACCGTGGATATCATCGGTGTCGTCAAAGAGATTGGGGAGATTAGTCAAATCAAGTCAAAATCCACACAAAAGCCGTATGATAAGCGTGACTTGACCTTGGTTGATGAGAGCGGGTACTCGGTCAAAATGACAATTTGGGGTAAAGTTGCAACAAGCTTTAACGAGATGCTTGGCACCGTGGTCGCTTTCAAGGGTGCCAAAGTCTCTGACTTTGGAGGTCGAAGTCTTAGCTTGCTTTCGTCTGGTTCAATGATCGTAAGCCCAGATGTAACAGAAGGTCACATCCTGAGAGCATGGTACGATCTAGATGGACGGACTGGGAAGTTCGAGACGCATGCCAACATGGCCGCTGTTGGAACTGCAGGTGGTCGGAGTGACCGGATGGTGACCATTCTTCAAGTGCGGGACGATGGTTTAGGAATGGGCGAGCAACCCGACTACTTCACGTTGACTGGCACGATTATTTACGCTAAAGACAAAAACTTCTGCTACCCTGCCTGTCTGAGCGAAGGATGCAACAAGAAGGTCACAGATATGGGCGATGGCACCTGGCGCTGCGAGAAATGCCAGATTAACCACAACCGGCCAGAATATCGATACATCATGTCCCTTAACGTCATCGATCACACTGGACAATTGTGGCTTAGCTGCTTCGATGATGTTGGCCAAATGATCATGGGGATATCTGCAAATGAGTTGATGAACCGTATGGAGGATGGCACGCATATGAAGGCTTTCGAACAAGTGGTTTGCCAGACTTATACCTTTAAATGCAGAGCCAAGATGGACACATACCAGGATCAACAAAGGTATATTGCCATTTCCAAGATATCATAAGTCATACTAACATCGGTCTTAGTATTCGATATCAAGTGTCTGCAGCAACGCCGATCAACTTCACGACCGAGGCTCATAAGCTTGCAGAGCTCATTAAGCAGTACAGCCTCGAATAAAGAGTGAGTCGGGAGAGTTTATGGAATAATCGCTGCTGCCCACCATCATTCTGTGCAGCTGGCCATCCGTGCTGAAACATGTCGATGAAATATGCTAGAAGACCAGGTTGGGAGAGTTAGCTTTCATATGGGGGAGGATCGGCGTTGCGGATTCTTCGCGAAGGAATGAACAGATGAAGTAATTGTATCAAGTTTGTCAAAATTTATAACTGGTTGCCTGTCTATTCATCCATTGTAATAATGCGTTCAAGGGTTTCTCAGCGCCGGCTTCCCAAATGCTGCCTACGCCAAGTATTACGCTATGCATGAGGCCTGCTGGCTGATTCCTCTGATACCAGGTCAAAGCTCATCGTGATACGCCTCATATGCAGATAGCCAACCATGCGTCATTTCTCGTAAAGGCTGTGCTTTTGCGCTATGATGCAGCTCAATAGGTCACGCCTGCCATAATATCCTCGTCCTCCAACGCGTTCCAGTCCAGGTCCGGGCCCGCAATAGCTTGATCCAGCACGCCGTTTTTAGCGTTCTTCTTCTGCTTCTGGACGAACTTCAGATACTCTTTATCGTAGGTGAGCATACGATCCGTCCTCTTGATCTCCGCTGCCAGAACCTGGATACGTTCCCTCGACGCCTGGAGCTCCTCCTCTATCTCCTTCTCCGACTTCTTTAGGCCACTAGTCATGAACGTCAAGATTGCTGGTCCGCCTGGTGGGTTACTTAGGGTGGCATCCAACGACCCTTCCGCAATCATATCCCGAACCAGCTGCTCCGCGAGGGCAGGGCTTTGCAGCCTGCTACCGGTCTCGGCACTTGTAGTGAGGTGATTAACCTCTGGGATCGTTATCTTAGTATAGATGCCAGCGAGATTTCGAATCTGGAACTTTTGGTAGCCAGCAAGTATGTTGAAGATTAGGCCAGTATTGCAATCATCCTGCCAAATCTTCTGGCCCGCCTCAACCTCCGACTTGAGTCTCGCCGCTGTGCCCGTTTCGAAAATTTGAGCTACAGACTCGTATGGTTTGCCAAGAGTATGGAATGCCTTCGATGCGGCAATGCTCGTATAGCGGGGAAGGTGCAGGAGTTTGCCTTCCAGTAAGAGGCCGACGAGCACCCATTTCTTGTAGGCTTCAACCATGATCTTGCTAACTTCTCTCGCTGGATATGTAACGGCATTCTCTAAACACTCCAAGGCACTGTCCCATTTCCGCATACCTATGTAGACCATTCCGCTGTAAAGGAAATATTCCAGAACATCCTGGTATTTTAATTTTGTAGAGAGTTTGGACTCCGGTGTAATGTATGCAACAGGTGGAAGACCCTCTTCGCATATGAATGCTGGCTTCGGGTGGTTTATTGCTCCTGGGAACTGGAATATAAATTTGTCAAGTACTGGTACAGCGGCATCGTAAGTCCGAGTCTCCAGAGCCAACTTGACAAGGTGCAAATGTGTCGAGGTCAACATAGATCCGGATGGATCAAGCCGAAGAATGGCATTGCGGAGTGGTTTTATTACGAGAGCGGGCTATACTGTTAGTTGACGTCTTTGTTGAAACGATTGGGAGACAGACTTGGTTGGTCGAACGCGCATACTTCAATGCCACGTCGATGATATGCGTAAACTCCTTTCCCAAATATCTGATTTGTCTAGCATCAAAGGACTCTAGGAAGCTTTCGATCCTGCCCCAAACCTTCTCCCATCCCAATCCTTTGCCTCCCTTCTGCGCTGCATTTATGTGAGCTAGCAAGACGTATACATATGAGACAGTATTGAGAGCTGGATTTATTATCTGTGTGGCCCATCAGCACTCAGCTTCCTTGTTACACAGTAATACTCACGTCCAAAGCACTTGCGCCGCTAGGGGTTTGCTGCAGCAGCGACTTGTCTCCGATCTTCCCCACCGCCGTTATATGGTGCTTGATGGATTCGTCATATCTGGAGTCGGAGAGGGGAGAGGAAGGCGGCGGTTGGGGTGGAAAGGTGACGAGTTTCGACACCAGCTCGTCCATAGTGGGATATTAAAAGTCAAGTAGTTCGATATCAGTCTCTCTCTGTGAGAGGCTACGTTGATTCAAACCGCGAGGCTTGCCTGATTGCCACGCCAGCTGTCTGGAAATCGATCAACGCAAGCGGCGCAATTCCGGTCGCAGTCAGGGAGATATGAATTGCATCTGAGGGCTGTGTGGGTAGGAGACGATAGGAGTAGTGGCGCTAAGTAGCTTTATCGTTACTCTGGTTGACGCACAAGGCTGGGTGGGAGTTGCGGTGCATCGCGGCACTGGCCAGCTTGATTCGGCTAAGGGGAGCAAGATTATCAAAAAGCTGTAGGGAGGAACTAATCGCACACCGCCTTCTCTCTCTTGGCACGCCCTTCGTCTGATTCATGGACGGAATATATACCACATTCTCTCCCGCAGAGGAGCAGAAATCTGCCTGCCTGTATCCTCAATGTCAGTTACGAACGCTCTGCCTGCCGATGCCGCTTCGGCAGCGAAGGCGGCATCTCACGCACTGGCAACGCTTCCTGCATCCTCTCGAGACAATGCTCTGACTGCAATCCACGCCGCGCTGTCGGAGGCAAAGGAGGAGATATTGGCAGCTAATGCCCGAGACCTTGCCCTGGCGCGTAAGGCAGCGGAGAATGGAGAGCTGAGTTTGAGTCTCCTCTCACGGCTGGACCTGGGCAAGAAAGGGAAATGGGAGGATATGTTAAGTGGAATTCTAGACGTCCGTGGATTAGAAGACCCTGGTGCGATATGCCCCTCTTTCACTGTGAATATACCACTGACTCTCGAGTATCGCAGTTGGAAAAGTTACTTTACGCACCAGACTAGACGATGGGCTCGATCTAGAGCGAGTAACTTGTCCCATTGGCGTTCTCCTTATCATTTTTGAGGCACGCCCTGAAGTCATTGCGAATATTGCTTCGCTTGCAATCAAATCCGGCAATGCTGCCATCTTAAAGGGTAAGAGCACCATACCGCTCTTCTCCTCCTATCAGACACTGACTCTGTGATAGGCGGGAAAGAGTCCACTGAGTCTTTTATTGCAATCTCCAAGGCAATATCTACAGCCCTGGCAAAGACGGACGTACCGAACTCGGCAATCCAACTTGTCACCACACGAGATGTTATCCCACAACTGCTAGCCCTAGATCAATACATTGATCTCGTCATCCCAAGAGGGTCAAATGATCTTGTCCGCTTCGTTAAATCCAACACGAAGATTCCAGTTCTCGGTCATGCGGATGGCCTCTGTGCCGTGTATCTTGAGCACACGGCCGATCCAGAAATGGCAGTCAAGGTCGTGGTCGACTCCAAAATCACTTATCCGGCAGCCTGCAACAGTGCCGAAACACTCTTGGTCGATAGTTCTGCTCTGGACGTGCTGCTCCCTCCAGTGGCAGAAGCGCTCCTCGCAAAGGGAGTCTCACTCCGTTGTGACGCACCCAGCAAGGCCGCCTTGGCTACAAAGCTCGACGCCCAATTATCCGCCATTCTTCAAGACGCCGACGGCATCGATTATGATACGGAACACCTGTCCCTGGTGCTGGCCATCAAGGCTGTTTCGAACACTTCCGAAGCCATCTCGCACATCAACAAGCACGGCTCTCACCACACAGACGTCATTGTCACGTCCTCAACCTCCGCGGCCGAACATTTCATGGCTGGCGTAGATTCTGCCGGCGTCTTCTGGAACACATCTACGAGGATGGCAGACGGCATGCGCTACGGCTTTGGCACAGAAGTCGGTATAAGCACGAACAAGATCCACGCCCGCGGGCCGGTGGGTCTGGAGGGTTTGATGATTTACAAGTACAAGATTCGTGGTAGCGGTCACGTCACTGCTGACTATGGGGAAGGGGAAGGCCAAAAGCGCTTCAAGCACAAGCGATTAGATTTGTAGTATGCAAAAATTCAAAAAGTTATGAACGTTCCACTACTGTGCTATATATCCTGCCGAGCCATCCTTCCAAATCATCTGGAGCACGAGAGCATTACACGAGTCATGCAAGCTCGTATGCCAGGGATGAAGCTCAACATCCAACTCTCTTCACATGCCTCCCTTCATCACACTCAATTCCTAACCAAGCCCTCCAATCGCAGCTCTGATACCACCAGCCGCGGCCCTTCCACATCAATCCCGGTATCCCACGACAGCAGGCAAAACGTGCCGTACCTGCATCTGCCTCGGCAGACACACACGTTCGCCACAGAAGCTTCCCTGGCAATCAAGCAATGCAGCTTAACCCAGTCCATTCCATCCAGGTACCTCCATTCGCTTTCCTTGGGAACCCGTTCGCAGGGCACTCACGCAAGGAGGCCGGCCCTTTCCGTGGGACGGGGAAAACATAGGGTCCTGCACCAATGGTTCATGCCCACACCTGTGGCGCCGGTGTGAACGGCATTTGCCTACTGCATCAATCTTCCGTGCGTGCGAAACACATCCACAAGAATGATTGGGCGGTATATATTGACTGCATCGCATATACATTTCAACAGCAATAAGCATGAACCCGCTTCTACCTTCCTCAAATGCAAGCCCCGCCATGGCCTCTTCAGGAATACCTGCTCAATACGGCCCCGAAACCAGAGCGGTATAAAATTCTATCACAAATTACAAAAACGTGCAGTACCTGCGTATATTATAGCGTCGATAATCCACTGGGAAGCCGTTTCTAATTTTCAATAGACTCGCGGGACGGTCTGGTCCCGCTCCATCGATCGAAGTCTACTCGTACTGGCCAAGCAGTACTCTCACGCTACTGTACCTACAGTATATTACATCTGCCGCTGCATACGTCACTTCATTGAGATGAACGAGCGTAGTAGTGCAGTAGTACGGTCTAGCATATGGATCCTGCAGGGACAAAAAAGTGCGCTGAGATAGGCAGTTCTCTCCTGTCAGATCCGCTAACCTGTCAACTTTTGGATATCGTATTTTACTTCCATTCATAAACTCTTAGATTATTGACAAGTCATACAAAAGGTGTGGGTTTCACAAAATGCGGAATGAATCGATAGTATGGAGATGAAATCTTTTATGATATGCAACACAGCTAGCTTTTAACTCTCTCATAAGGTCGTTCATGGGTTACATAAGAGAACCGGAGGTGCGGCAAACAGTAATGGAAACGGTCGTTAAATCGTCATAAGGTATGTAGAACGCAAGGAAAAGGGAAAGATCCGCCGGAGGACTGGCCCGCCTCCCTGGGCCGAATATCAATCGCCGCCTGAGAATCATTACAGGCCCTTTTGGCAACTCCTCACCGCCCGCCCGCGCTCGCATATGTGTATCTTCTCGGCATCATCTCGTAGATTATCTCCTCCGTTGCAGAGCGTAAGTCGTCATCCGTGCGGGATGGCCGTGGCGACCATCTCGGGATCAATGTCGTAAACCCGTCATCGTCTGAAGCAGAACAATAATATGCCAAAGATGTCTCGGCCAATACAAAGTCAATCATGAAGATCGAAGGAAATTTTATCAAGGAGTGTGGTGGTTGTGCGTTCTCGTGTACGTGCGCTTTGCGGGCATAGGCCAGGACGACGGATGGTGGAGAGCGGGTGCGAGACCGTACACGGCATAAACAACGTGCGCAAGGGACGACGACCAGGCCGCCGACATGTCTATCGGCGGCGCTGTGCGACGGCCGGTCGGGCTTGGCTCAGCTGCTGATTGTAACTCGGCCCCGTGACCGTCTCCTCACGGAGTGTCCTTCGCCTTTTCAGGCTGTCGACATCCGTGATACCCCCAGGACCTTGGCTGGATGGACGGCCGTCGTCGTCGTCGTCCCGGCCTCGTTTGCCGCTCGTGGGTGCCCCGTTCATAACAGGTTGCTGGGAGGGGTAGCCGTTGGACATGTCCTGCGATGCGTAGACGTCCGCCCCAGTATTCCCGTTTGCCGTCCCGCGCTCGCTGCTCATTACATTATACAAATTACTCGATGGCGGCTGGGCCCGCGGGGGCGTGGTGTAGCCGCCATGTTGCCCATAGTAGGGCTGGGGGGCCGTCGCCGTTCGCGGGGTTGCACGTCCCGACGCGGGGTGGTTGGGGGAACCGCTCATCTCGGGCGAGAGGTGAGGGTGCTCGCCTGGTAACGATCCGACGGCTTGGCCATTGTTGTAGTTATATGATTGCCGGTTGGCGCTGTAGCCAGCAGAGGCGTCGTGGGTGTACTCCGCCTCCTGCTCGTGGTCCGCCACCCCCTCGTGGCCCTGGTCCACCTGCCCATTGCCCTGATTGTGATGGAGCAGGCCGTTCGCGTCCTTGTTGTCGTGGTGCTCGGCCTCGGCGCCGGCGGCCCTGGCAGACGGGGGCCCCATCTCGCTCTTGATGTAAGAGTTCGGTTGCGAGTAAGGCGCCATACTCTGCTGGCTGGCGGCGGACTGGGGGTACGCACTCTGTTGGGAGGAGGCCGCCGAGTACATCTGCCGCGAGGCGTCGTACGGCAGCGAGCCTTGCTGGTACTGCTGCATGCTCTGGATCGAGGTCCCCGGCGGGGTCGTTGCTGGAGTTGTGGGCATTGAGCGTGCGTTGCTTAGACCCGTGTCAATTGACAGAGGGTTGGTACCTTGAACGCCCCCCATTGCCCCCTGCGGCCCCCACTGAAAGTTCCCATCTGAGGTGCCCATGCTACCCATTACGCCAGACGCGCTGGTGGGAGGCGTGGGAAACGTATGCGCGCGGTCGAGGACAGGGCGCCCGACACCGGGGTGAGGCGTGAGGGCGCTATGCGGTCCGGGGGGGAGAGCGTTGTGCTGTCCATGTAACCCTCCCGGGCTAGGACCCGGTAGGGACTGGTTCATGGAGTGGTGGTGGTGTTGGTGCAGAGAGGGCAATCCGGGGCCCGGGTTATTCCTCATCTGATTCTGCTCCTGCTTCCTCCTCTCTGCAGCAGCCATCACGGCATTCGTGCGGTTCTGGTTGGTTGGGTGGTACAGGAGAGCACCGATGTTGTGGACAAAAAGAGGGTAGAGGGACTCGGTGATCCGCTCCTTGTTCGCGAACTCGAGCGCGCGCTCGAATGGAATCCTGTGCAGTTCCCGTCAGTCCTCAGGTCGAGTCACGCGTGCTCCCAATACTCACCAGACGCCCTTTAGATGCATAGGTCCAATCTTCACTACATGTCTCATCTTTTCACTCTTGAGAATGCCATCTCTCCGACCCCGCGTCATGCCTGCCACATTCAAGAGCTTGGTGCCGTTGATCATGTGATTATCTGCATCCGCATCAGTGCACAATTCGAGCCAGTGGGGATATGCTTACGTACCTTCACGCCTGGCGACGCAAACTCCTTTCGCCTCCACCTGGAAGCACAGGCTGCCCTCGTCCTCCCATAGCGTTGCTGTCACCCTCGGCTTCATGCCAGGCGGGGCGATCTGGCCGGTGTTGTCAAAGGTCTGCTGCGGCCCGTAGTTGGGCTGGGTCGCTGGCATGGCTGGGAGCGGTAGGACGTTCCCCGGCCCGCCCATCGAGCCCGGTACCTGGTGGCCCGCGGACTGAGGCGAGGTCAGGCCGTTCGCATAGCCATACTGATTGTACGGCCCGGGGGCGGGAGAGTACTGTGGCGGGCCGGGCTGGAGGAGCGGAGGCTGCTGGTGCTGCTGTGGATAGTGCGCCATGCCACTCGAGGTGACAGTCTGGGGTGGCGGAGGCTGCCCAGCCGACATGTGCTGAGGGTAGTACATGTCCTGCTGCTGCTGGTTCATGTTTTGGTAGGAGGAATCTTGGGCGTAGGGGTAGGCGGCGCCCGATGGGGACGTGCTGCTATAGGGAGGCTGCGCGACGGTCACGGGAAGGCCGTTGTGGGCCGGTAACGTGGGAGAGGGTGTCTTAGGCCCGTTGGACGAGCTGGCTGTGGTGTAGGAGGACTGGGAGCCGCCGTTCAGGATGGAGGATCCCAGGGAGCCAAGAGAGCCAACCCGGGGCGACGATGTACCGGACGAGTATGCCTGTTGCGGCTGGGGCAAAGGCAGTGGAGGCAGCCTCTCATTCACATGCAGCGGGCGCTGGGCGGCGTGGTGGTTGTAATAGGGTACGTCAGAGGGTCCCCGGGTGTGCACCTGTGATATCGACGGCAAATCCAGCTTCTCGGTTGGGCGGGTCAAGTCCGTAGAGGACACGGAGGGGGGAGGGGACTCGGCGAGGAGATCGCGAGTCTGTGGGCGGCAGGCGGCGAGAGCGACGCCTGCAGTGAAATCTTGTGCGCCGTGCGTGGGTTGTTGGGAGGGGGAGGATTCAGATCGTTGAAGCGTTCGTGACAAAACACCACCCGAGAAACCGCTGGGAGAAGGAAACAAGATGACGGGAGAGAATTCAGACAAGGAGACCCTATTTTTTGCTTTTTGGGGTTCTTAAACGGTGCAGGGGGGCGTATGATGTGTACAGCGAGCACAGATGAAGGTCGTTTTTGGGATCGTGAAGGTCGGAACTCATAAGCTGCTTGACAAGGCGGGAGTCGTAAGAAGCAGACTCAAAAGGAAGCAGGACGTTTGGCTCGTGGAAGGGTCGTTACGTTAAAGAGAGGGTAGGAATCGGGGTGCACTGGGAGAGAAGACTCCGTCGAGCCCAATTGCGATGGGGGGTGAAGCTCCACGACAGGACACAGGATCGCCGGGTGTGGGTTACGCGAAGCTGCAGCAAAATGCTTGTGCCCCAAGGACACTGCTGTCGGCTTTGGTCTGATGTGATCCGTGCTCGTCAGTTCACGGTCGCGGGCAAGTTCGGTTGGGGCTCGTGAAGGGCGTGAGAAGCTTCGGGGAGCCGCAATGGGCAGAGGGCGATTGGAGAGTTCGGCGATGGGATGGAGGAGTGAGAGAGCGCGCGAGAGCCGTGCCGGCGCGGAGGCGAGGATGACGATGTCGAGCGTGGTGGTGGTTATGGAGGAGCGAGGACAACACTTTCGTAAAAGAGGCTCTCCTCCCACGTCTAATGCAGGTACAGCATTCCAAGTCAGCGCACTTCGATCCAAGGACAGGACTGGGCCTGACGAGACTAGTCAGGACAAGAGACCGGACCAGGCGTGAATGGGACCAGACACGACCTGGACGGCAGGTGAGGACGAGGGGGGGGCTGGGAGGAGAGAGGGTGAGGTTACCTGGAAATCCCCTGCACCGGCCAGCAAGACAACGAAGACGAGAACAGAGGAGGCTGGGGAGAAGGCAGGGCGAAGTGGGTATGACGAAGAGGGCGGACGGGATTGGGGAAGGAGGGGAGGCTGGGAGGAAAGGAAGGGCGAGAGAAGCTCGATGATCCGCAGCAGAGGGAGGGAGGATGTCTCTTGCGTGGGAGGGGGAAGGAGGAAGAGGAGGAGGGAGAAGAAGAAACGAGGAGAGAGTCAAGTCGGGTGAGGAGAAGAGAGCAGGAGGAGGAGGAGGAGGAGGAGAAGTCGGGACTTCTTAGACGAGGAGAGAGAGAGAGAGAATGAGTGAGAGAAGAGAAGCGTAGAGCGGATTGGGAATAGAGTAAATGGCAAGAGTAGTCGACAGTCCTCCGCCCACGAACAGCCACCCCAAGCCCGCCAACCCGCCAGCCCACAACCCACAACCCATAATCCACAGTCCTCCGCCCACGACCGCACGTTACCTCAGAGGCCTTCTCAAAGCAGATAGACAACCCCCCCCCCCCCAAGGATAAGGGCCTTCTTGTGTCCTGGCTGGGGAGGGGGAGGGGGGGGGGTGTTTGCCAGCAGGGCGCCCGGGGGATTTCACTGGCCTCCTCTGCTTCTTCCTCCCAACCCGATGAGGTAGAGGCATGATGATGTCTCCCGCGACAGAGACAATAGCAATAATAATAATCATGACATCCTCCTCTTCCATCCTCGTCCTGCTCGGCCATTCGTCTGTCGCTCGCCCTCACTCGGACCGGACCACGAATCCTCTCTGCCCATCGAGCCCGGGAACAGCAACACCCACGCCAGAATGGATTGGCCTCCTCCTCGTCCCTCACCCCAGCCCAAAAACTCCCAGGTGCTCTCCCCCCCGCCCTCTCCCTTCCCTGCCTCTCCGAAAAGTAACAAGGGCTAGCTCGCCCCTCCCAGGATGGCTGGTCTGGTCCGCGCCCGCAGGGATCATAGGCGGCCAGAGCTGGTTGGAAGATGCCGGTAGTACTTGCTGACCCGCCCCAGCCAGCTTTGCGATGCTGTTGACTTTCTGTGTGGCCTAGGAGTGGGCAGCGAAGAAGGGAGACCGACAGAACTACGAGGTACGCGCGACTCGTCTTCCTCCTACGGGCGTGGCCTCCGGGTGGGAATGGGCAGAGTGGTGCGCGGGAGCAGTCGGTGGCACGGGGACTCGCTGGAGGAACGGTACGCGGCACACGGCCAGCGGTCGCCTGGCCCTCCGTGTGTTGTTCGTTGTGCTGCGCGGAATAAAGTACTATACGGTACAGTACCTAAAGTACATATTGCACGCATGGGATAGTGTACTGTACACGAACTAGCTCTCGTCAACAGGCCTGGCCTGGCTGGAGGCTACGCAGGCGTTGGTATATACATCCGCTGCGTAAACGCAAAAGTGCGACAGCAGATGTACCTCTCCTCAGAACACTCTGGTGGTACTTCTCACCAACATCATTTGTACTGAACCGTATAGTGGAAAGGCCGGGACATCCAGCCAGCGCGGCGTGGGCGGTGCGTAGTGTGTGGGCTCTTTTCTCCCTGTCAGATTCTCTCCTCCACCAGCTCCTTCGCCTCCTCCCCTGGCACCGAGCGCCCCAATCGTGGGCGGTTCGGGTGACGGAGTACGAGGAGACCCAGCCCTCTCGTAGTAGCAATAATGGGGCCCCGTCGATCAGAGCTTGATGCGCTCACGAAAGGATCTCCCCACGTCCGCTAGACGAAGCCGTACCCACACGGTGCTCAACTGTCGTGAATACCATCAGACCCGTCTCGCCTCCTCCTTTCCGCCGACGTCGAGCGGCGAGAGGCAAGAGGAAACTTCTTCTCCCCCAGAGAAACAGGACCAGTGTGCTCTGCTGGTCGCGTCCTTCGTACTCCGTCAGCGCAGAAAGTGACCGCCGCTGATCTTGCGAGAGTGGAAGGAGGCGGGCGGATCAGAGCTCCACTCGCCGCCGGCCACCGATCGATCGATTCGATTAATCAGTCCCGAGTTGATCAGTCGCGCGCGGATGACTCGCAATCCAGATCAGCGAGCGGTGGCAGTACGCGCGCGGGATCAAAACACCACGTTGCGTTGGAGTTCGTAGTCCTTACCTTACGTGTTTCTTCCCTCTGTAGGGACGGTGCCAATCCCCCTCCGCCCCGGATCTGGGCAGTAGGGGCTACGCGATTAGAGCCAATGCAGCCAGGAGATCCTGTATGCAGCGCTGCTGCGTGCAGCGATCTGGCTTGAGAGGCCAGCAGCGCACAGAGCACACGCCGGACAATACTGCGCTGGGCGGGACGCTTTAGCAAGGCATGCCATCCCCCAGTATTCTCCGGCTGGTCCTGGCCCCTCTCGCGCCGCCTGTAGTGTGCAGCCGCGACTGCTGCTGGATGGATGTGCGGACGGATATGCACGCACGATGGACGAAGCTTCTATTACTGTGCACTACCGTGCCTAGCAAAAGTCCGGAGTGCAGCGCGCAGGCTGGATAAGGTACAACCCCTTCCTGGCCAGGCAAAGGGGAGAGAAACGGCGGATGATGCGCAGGAGGCAGATGCGGACTCCTCTGGGCCAGCAACGGCGCCTACGTTTGGCCCGTCTCTCCTCTCCTTCGGGACAGACACCACACACCAACAGCTCCCACCCCAACGGCTGACACCTCGCGCGTTCCTGGGCTCGTCCAGAAAGGTATCTGGTCATCCGTGGCCGTTTACGAGTACGCGCCGGAGGCCCATGCCTATCCTTTCTCTATCGGGCGCGCTGGCTTTCACGGCAAGCTTCCACACCTTCGACGACAGGCTCGAAGCCGAACCACTTTGGCAGGCATTTTCGCCCACCTGCCTCTTTCATGGTCTCAACCCATATGAAATAGAGGCGCCTGAGAGCGCGGGAGGAAAACTCAAATCATCCTTGAGACGCAATATAGGCATTCGGAACACTGCCGGTACTACCAGCCTCCTTCGTCCGTCGCACAGATAGGAGAAGAAATTCGAAGGCGGCTTGCTCGGCTTTGCCTTCTATTCCCCATTCGTCCTGGAGTTGATCCACGGTCGTAGCTTTGCTGTATACCGACAGGTATAGGCCGGGGTGGGTTGGTCGCGGCCCAGAGCCACCCTCGGCATTACTCACGTCAATGCAGCTATCTTCCGGCTGCGCGAAATTTCGATGAACCCCCCCTAACAGTTTGTACGGGGCAAAATCTCACACGGGTTGATTGTCTGTGGCGATGTTTGAGATCATTATCGAAGTATGAGACAACCCGAGGTGCCGAGCAATCAGCTTGCGGAATCTGGCCGGTCGACGACTCGTGACGGCCTCCCAGCCCTCGGTAGTCGTGGACGAAGCCCACTGGCTGGAGAGGTAGACAGCAGTTCCCTGGAGGCAGTAAGTTTCCTTCTCGCCTTGGTCTGCGTAGCCTAGCCCATCAAGCCCATCAAGCTCAGAGACCTCCTGGATCGTCCCATCCCGTCAGAGTGACTCTCTGACTGCACGATCGAGACGCCCAAGTCCCGGCCCCCGCGACAGTGGGCCAACATCACACAGCATGTCATTCAACATCGCAGCCTACGCCACACTTTTAGAGGCTCCTCTCTTGTTGTTGTCGGTGGCAAAAATATCTGTATGTCCCTGGTGAAAATCCCGTGACCTCTGCAGTGTAGCGTACCTGCCGTATGCAATGGAAATTTCTTCTGTACACTCCCAACGGCTCCCTCTGCCGCGGGTCTCCGATTACCTACCGCACAGGAGTCGTGGAAATCATCGTCCCCCTACCTCAGAACCTAATACTTTTCAAACCCTCCGGGAAAGCTCTACCCAAACCCGCCACCCCCATGGCCCCTAGAGACAATGGCAAAAAATCCAAATCATATGTTTCTCATCCTCCCTCCGCCGTGAGGATTCTATTGGCAATACGACACCCACGTATCTAGTACGTATCTTTGCCGACCTCACCGCCTTCGCGGCCCCCCTGCCTTCTATTTTCTGCTGCCATCGGCACCACTCCCTGCAGCTCTCGAGGATGGCCCTTGCCTGTGCGCGAAGAGCACTTGCATTGCATATGCAGAGCGGCTACTCGCAGGTCGAACTTGGCCAATTGCTGGTGAACCTGGGATGGGGAAGGAAGATAGGCTAGGGCATGGGTCATTAGCATCGTTTCATGCGGATGATGTGGATAGGGAGCTATGGCTCGATGCGGCGAGCATGGGACCCGGAGGAGGAATCAGTCAGCAAGGCGAGGTGCCATATCCAAGACGGTCCCAGGAGTGGTGGAAATGAGAAGAAAGAGGATGGTCTCGGCCGGGTCGTGTTCAGCTTCACCCTAACATGACACCAGAGGCCCTTCTGTTGGCTAAAGGGCATTGTCAGCCAATATCGAGCGGCCCTTACTCTTTACCCCAATCACGGGTCACCACGTCTGCAAGCTCTTCATCCACACCACCACAACTCCGCCCAGCCAGCGCCCCCTCCCTTCCCGGCGTCTACGGAGTGGAGATCGAAGCCACTTAGCCTATCCGCGTCATGGATTTATACGCTGTGCAGCGGCCTCGCTAACTCCCAGGCCCCGGGCATGCCGTTCATCGCTGGTCGATCCAGGTAATGGCCAGCTTCATTCTCCCGTGGCCCATATCCTCCCTGGCGAACCTTGAGCGAAAAGCCGAGCGTGCCGTGACGTGGAAAGTCTTACGACAGCGTCGTGCCACTCGAAGTGTGGTTGCGCGAGTACCCTATCAAGGAGTTGCGGCGGGCGGGAGCCATCGCGACTATGCAATTCATAAGGCGGATCAGTGGAAACCAGAGAGCTGCACGTACGGAAAACGTCCCGTCCCACATGAGACCGGGATGGTTCACGACGCTGTACATATCGAGCGCCTTCTCGTTGAGATTCCCTTGCTCCGTCGGGTCAATACTCGTGATCTCCAGGGCACCGCATCGGATGCCTCTCCCGGAGAGAAAAGAGGGATGATGGCCGATATGGGCTTTCACTCGGAGTAGCTCGATCCAGGTTCCGATATCTTCTTCTGTATTTATCCCATCCCGCCTTTGCAGGGGAGCCTGGTGATCGTGGTTTGCTCTGCCCTCTAGTGTCACCCACACCGCCTTTCCCTCAGCTTTAGGCCCCGTCATTCGCTGGCCTTCCCTCATCTCACGGGATCTGGAGATCCAACCAAGGGATTTGTCGTAGGGCAGAGCATGATCATGATGTCTCACAGATTCTGAGCTGTGCGCCATCAAGGACAAATTCGAATCTCGGACCATTCGAGCAGGTCACCCTTACAGTACTTGATAGCAACAGTACCTCGGTCCCACTTCCCATTCTCTTGGCCGATCCTTCGAGAGTAAGCTCCACTCGGCTACCGGGTATCAAGGGTGTGGTCGAAGCACTTTGACACGGGCAGAGCAAAGAACAACCGAGTACCTTACTAATGAGGCACTCATCTAGAGGGGGCCAAAGAGGGGTAACAATTGGAAGTTAGCATGCGTCCTCCTATCTCAAGTTCCACGAGGAATTGGAATTGGTACCTCCAATTCCCAGGGCAAAGTCATCCTCCAATCTCACTCCTCTGAGACTGCATTACCACTCTGAATTGTACATTGCCCAGGAAGCTACCTTATGCATGACAGGGCCGGATGCTCCCGCCCTTGACGGGCATCTCTCTCTGGTCTCCGTTCTCGTGATCATCACATGGGCCTTCTGCCTCAAATGCAGCATCTGGTGCGACGCTCGTGTGTCTATTCGCTCAGGCTTATATTCGAGCTGCAGGGATAGAATCCAACAGTTTTCGAGTAAATGAAATAAATGCACGGAGTATATACAATATCTGCAATAGCTCGTGGTGTGCCGACCAGGACCGGAGACGGGATCTTCATGTGCTTGGTGTGCTCCTGCCACTCTGGATGGCGTCTTGTGGACGGGGCGGAGAGTGGGCGGGAGGTGATGCGCCCGCCACTTTTGTGCATGACGGCTCCTACTGTACCGTCCTGTAGCACTGGCTCACGCAGCAGCCCATTACGCACGACATACTTGCGTTGAGGCCCTGATTTACTGTAAGCTAGATCTGACAACGATGGTGCAGCAGACCGGCGTCCTGCAAGAGAGACTGCAACGGCGGGTGCTTGCATTTACACGCCAGCCATTTTGAACAGACATATATCAAGGCGTGTAACAGCTGTAGCATCTCGAGTAGTTAAAGTTGACTGAAGGCTTCTTTCGCAACCCTCGGCGTAATCAGCCAGTGCTGAGGGGTCGATGCGGTCGAGGGTTCTTGGAGGGTGAGGGGCTGACTTCGGTCCAGGGTAGGATTTCCCGACCGAGTTGACTACACCATCTTCTTCGTTTGCAATTAGCAAGGGAGTTTGGAGGGATGCTGACTTGCCCGTCATCCCAATAATGTTGTGCCACTGGTGCTGCATGAGCCTTCTAGCGGGCATTGTCCCATGCCACATTCCAACTTTCAACCTTAACATGTATCGTTCTATCACGTGATCACGCTCCGTTCCTGGATCAACCCACGTGCAACGCGTTTGCCCCACCATGGCAAGCACGTCTGGCCGCTAATTCAAGACATCGACGGAATTCGAAGCAATGGCCTCTCGGATTCCGTATTCGACCAGCGTCCAGTCACCTCCATCGACCTAGCAGCATCATCTAGTAGCGCCTGTTCGATATGCATCCACGCAAGCCTGCAATCTCTGCGGCCGCAGAGCCCAAATATGGGAACCACTTCGATCCTTGGCACTCTGCAAGCACTGGGAACCAGAGAGCAGAAACCAGATTACCAATTACCACGGGGTGGCGGCAATCGAGATCCATAAAACTCTCTCATCAGTTCAAGAGCGAAAGCGAAGAGGGGGGAAGGATTTTCGACGCCATGGAGAAAGGATCAGAAATTCGGGATGTGAAGGGGAAGGTCCCAACATCAGGAGATATTGGAGCAGGGGCTCAATGCAATGCGGTAGATAGGTTGAACGGAAAGAGCAGAGGTTTGGTTACCTGAAACCCAAGTCAACACGTCACTGATGCTTAAGTAGTGCTACTCACCGAAGCAGATGATCCCGCCACGAAAGAGAAACAAAGGGTTGACATTAAAGAACACGAGAGAATTGAACGGAAAAGAGGGATATTTGATGGGCTGGTCATCTATATCAATGGCAGCACGTACCCTTTAATATCAGATCACAAGCTGAAGCAGCTTCTCGCTGAGAATGGGGCCAAGCTCTCACTCCACCTAAGCAGAAGACAGGTTACGCATGTGATCTTGGGCAAGCCATGCGGGACTCGAGGTGTGGGAGCTGGCGGCGGGTTAGCAGGCTCTAAGCTTGAGAAGGAGATCAGGAAAGTTGGGGGACGTGGGATAAAGTATGTTGGAGCAGAATGGTAATTATGCTTGCTCATTTCAGGAATTCCTGCTTACCATCGTCTAGGGTTCTCGAAAGTCTAAAAGCAGGCAAGAGACAAGCAGAGGCGCCCTTTGTCAATCTCAAGATCGCTGCCAAGGGCCAACAAAGTGTATACAGCATTTTCAAGAAGCCCTACAACCCTGCCCCTACTGTCACGGGACGCCGTGAAGTTTAACATCTCGCTCATGACGCGCGCTGGTTCTTATAGAACTTCGCTGTCACGCGTGACATCTTAATCAACGCCTGTACTGATGAGTGGAAGGGCAGATTGGCTGCGCATTTGGTGTTTGGGTGGGAGCATGGTTTGGATTGATCTGTTAGCGCATTGGGAGGGTTTGATGGGGTGCATTGCATTAGACTAAGTGAGTTTATGGTTCTAGGTCATTCCAAAGATCGCGGTCTTTAAATCAATAGAGGAATGTAGCCTTTCGCACTAGATCTCAGCCTTGTAGTGGATGTGACGTTGGGATGGTTGCGCTTTGTTTTGATTCGAGCGAGCTAGTCCTAATTCGACCAAATGTAAATACTTCATCTTCCTCGCAGCTGCTATTCTCCAGCAACCCTAATTTCACTCCGCAGCTAACTTTTGCATCATAATTGAAAAAAGACATTATAATGGGTTCTCCATTAGCAGATACGAGTCATGCTGCTCTCAACTCTTCAACCCCATCGTCAACGCCATTTGTAACTCCTTGCTCGAGTATTCGGCAGATGGACTCCTACCAGATCACCACATACTCAGAAACGATAATGAGAACTGATAGCGATGGACAGCCGAGTTCGCCCTTTGTCCCTGAAGTACCAGATGGCGATAATCGCGAAAATATTGCTCCGACCAAGATATTCCAACGCAACTCGAATAGTACTGTTGATTACGAGAGAGCCTCCCCGCTGAAGATGCTTAAAACTCGCCCTACAGTTGATTATAGATCTGAACCACTAGATAAAACTGGGGGAATGGAGAAGGGCCCTAGAAAGATGTCGTCGCCGGACAAGAGATTCCCCGTCAAGCCTTCGACTTCGCCTGAAAAATGTCGTTCAGTGGTGCAAAGAAGTGCAGAAAGGACGGTTAGTCTTGAGGAGGTTCTTCAAGGCAATGAAGGACTTACGAAGGCAATTAAGATTTTAGAGGATAGCGACAGTGATGCCCACGAAGATCGCACCGAAGATACATTGACCAGTATGAATGGTGGCCCAGGATACGACGATGTTCCCAACATTGACGATACGATCGTCAGCACGTTTAGCACGTTTTCTGCCGTACCAGAGATGACTATGTTTGCCAAACTTGGACAAAGCCTTACCAAATTTGCAGGAATGGGCCCTACGCCACGTCGCAGTCAAATGGATACACCTGCCACATCTCAAAGGCCAGAAAATCGCTCTCCATCCCCGACGCCTCGAGCACACAAGCGTTCTGGAAGCAAGGATGATGGGGATACCACGAACCTTATCCTGGACTTCACGGATCAAATCAATAACTTCTCCGGCCGATATCAGTCGCCCACCAAGTACGGCCGGAAATCCCCTCTTAAAAAATCAACCACACCGGATTTGTACAGCACAATCACCCCTTCAGTAAACCGTCACATGTCTAATCTTCTCGACTTCGACATTCCTCCTGCTCCAACTCCGCGGAGCATGCCATCTATTACAGCAAGAGAGCTCGAGACTTTGAAATCCAATTTCTTATCCGAGATAAGTAGCTTGAAGGCATCTCTGAGCGGGAAGGAAGCGGAGGTGCAATCACTTAAGACGGCTGTTGGAGATGCGGAAAATCGAGTGGGCGAGAGTATGGAGCAATTGCGAGAGGAGAGAAATGTTAGAGAGCAGCTGGCAGCAGAGAAGGAAGGCTGGGAGAAAAGGGGCAAGGAAATGGAAGCCGTCCTCCGAAATGTGAAGGATGAGATTGTGCACGGTGAACGAGAGAGAGATGAACTCGAAGGCAGGTTAGAGGAGAGCGAGAGGAAAAGGGAAGCTGCAGAGATAATGGCTCAGGAGGCTGAGAGCAAGATGGCCGCCGCACGTGCTGGCAAGACGACACCCGCTCCAGAGGCTAGTGAGAGTAAGCTCGGAGAATGCACTTGTGGAGGTAAGGCAGTCGACATAGCAATCGAGAGAGTCTCGAGGGAATTGCACAGCTTATACAAAGACAAGCACGAAAAGAAGGTTGCCGCACTGAAGAAAAGCTATGAACATCGCTGGGAGAAGAAGGTTAAAGAGTTGGAGGCCAAGATTGAAGACCTCACTAGGGAGAACGACGAACTCAGACGAGATGCAACTCTCACGAAGGTCGAACCCAAAATATCCTTGGAGGCCCCCGAAGTCTTGGAGAAGCAAGCTGCGAAGGATGCCAGGAACAAGGAGCTCGAGGCGGAGCTAAAGGGTCTCTCAGAGGTCGTGAAAAGCGTGAAGAAGGACAACGCAGAACTGCGTGAAATTCTGGATGAAGAGCGAGTCGAGAAGAGCAAACTCGTCCAGGCTGTCGATGAGATGATTCCACTAGTTGCAGCATTCGATGACATGTTGGCCGAGATGAATGCGGCTCCGGTGGACAAATCAGCAACCGCCCGTGACATGCACAATCAATCCCACGCCATCGAAAATCTGCGCGGTAGCATCTCCCGCTCCTCCGGTCTACGAGCTCCGACTAGTATATCTAGTATTGCTCCTGGAGAGAGCCGTATCGGCAGAGGAGGATTCGGCGTCTCAACGGCGAGCGGACGTGATAGGAGTGGCAGCCAAGGAAGGAGGCCAGGAAGCGGGCTAGGGTATAGGAGTGGCATCATGAGCTCTATCGAGAAGATGGGCAATCATAGGGGAAGAGGCGAGTGAGCAGCATCCAATATCATGATTGAATTTTGAATTTGAAACCTGCTCTTTTAGCATGTAGTGGTTTCTCGGAGGAGTTAAATTGAAAACGGGCGTCTTATGATGATTTAGCAGTTTGACAACGTGTATGGCTAGTAGCCAACGCATGATATGTTGGTTTTCTCTTCGATGGAATACTTTAGAATGAATTAAGGGCATAAAGTCTTGCCTTGCTGTCATCACTTTCAAGGAGCTATGACACCTTGCGACGATCACTACATGAAGTCTCTAGAATCAATGACTGCAGTTTTTCAGTTCGACTTAATTCTTGTATTTGATGTAATCCCAAGAGTTGCATCCTTAGCAAAGTATTCTCCTTGATATTCTTGCATCCCATTGCCACTGGTTGTCTATGCCTACTGGTTGAAGAACATCCACCATGTCCATCATAGCCTGTTTAGTCGACAACGCCTGCAAGCCTGCAAGCGGCACTGGGCACAGCGTAATATGAAGCTACGCATAACCTCGCGGCATTCTTCGCATTGAACCCTCTCTCTACGAATGAACTGCCAGTGCTGATGAGTGCAGTCATGCTCCTCTATCAGATCCACGACCACAGCGTTGGCTTGGGCCTGCATATCATCTCCCCCCGCTGCTGGCCGCCCTCTCGCCACGACCTGTTCTGTGCGTTCGTACAGGCGATGTACGTGCCACTGCGGGCAGTCGCAAGTCTTCCACTTCTCTCCACAGTCATAGCAGAATTGAGCACCGCAGCGACATCTAGTAGAAATAGTCAGTGGATATCTCCCCGGAGCAACAGGCTCATAAGACATACGTGATATGGTTGCATCCGAAACTCAACTCTACCATCCTGAGACACACTCTGCATCTCTGCCACTTTTTCTTCTTGGCCAAGTCCAACACCTGCTGCACTACCTTATCCTTAGGACAATCCCCCTTGTGTGCAGCAGCCTTGCATATTATGCAAGTCTCCATCCCACACTTTTCACACTTTACCTTCTCGTTCTGTCCATCACCTGGTGGGATGAACGCTGCACAGGCTGGATCGGCGCAGTACGTGCGGTCCAGCGTCTCAAACTCGACTTTCTTCTTCTCATACTCGCACACCAGGTCCTGCGGGAGAAGGTTGTGTACTTCAGAAAGCAGCGGCGTGATCAGCTGTTGACAGCAGCGCGGGGGGAAGAGCGATCCGTCTGTTAGGGCGATGTGGAAGAGCATGATCAGACATGACTTGCAGTACTCATGAGAGCAAAGGACGCGGGCGATGGCATTGCAGTCAATTTGCTCTTGACAGGCATCGCATTGGCGGTGTGTAGCTGTGGATGGTACGCGGGATGCTGCCCAGGAGGAAGATTCGCTGTTTTGATCGTCAATGTCGCGAATGGGATTATCTAAAGGACCTTCGATGTGTGTTACGGTGGCGGGAAGCTCAACGGGGATAGTGGAGGGCTTCCCAATTGCATTGTCACTCCCCTCCTTTAAGGTTAAAGCTGGCTTGTACTCAATAGCAGCTGGTTGACGGACGCCCCCAAGTCTGCACGCGATTGCGCGGTCATGGACGGCAAGTTGCTCCTGAGCTTGGAGGGAAGTGATAGTAGTACCATCCAAATGGCAAGCGCGCGAGATACTCCTGGTGAGAGACCTGTCGGTGATGATGGTGGAACTACGTTCGAGATCTTTCTGGTAGATTGCCAAGGCGAGCTGGTCGTCAGATATCTCTCCTGCCTTTCTTTTTCCTTTACCACTGATGATAGCGGCAAGCTGCTGGCTGTCCTGGATCAGCAGCTGGATGGCCAGCGCAGCGGAGTCTTCGTCCATGGTGATAGTGAGATCCATAGTTGGGCGTTTAGCATGGAGTCGTGTTTGTTTAGGTTAAGTAAAAATTGAGAAGAAATACTAGGTAAGGGGCTAATGACAAGAGAATATTTTATTCTTGACGAATGCGAGAAATCGGGAAATAAGTGAATGCTAACCTGCCTTCATTCGCCTTGTTGAAGACATTGAGTTCAGACCAAGTTGCTGATATATTATCTCGATTATTGTCCCAAACAATCCTGCCCTCGACGTTAACTGGGGGATCCTTGCAGCCGTTTATTTACCCCTTTAATCTTCGCTAAATGACTTTCGCTTGTCTCCCCTCTTTGACTTTCTCTCCCGGCGCTCATCTTTGGGGCATTGTAGTCCTGATCCTGAGGCTTACCTAGCTATGTTTAACATCAACTTGAGAAAATCTCCCTCCGGGTATATCGCAAGATGTCATCTACGATGTTGGCTCAAACATCTTGCCAAGCGCTTCAACACTAACATTTCCTCCACTAAACACGATTCCCAGATCCCACCCCTTCTCACCAGCCTCATTCTGCACCATCCAGCGGAAGTCTTCATTATACAGTGCTGTAGCCAGACCAACCACCGCACTCGGCTCGACCACCACCTTCATCCTCTCCAGCACTAGCTTTAGCGCATTCTTGATCTGCTCCTCCGTCACGCTATACATCGCCCTAACAAGCCTCCGGTCGTGGATGATCGTCCACGGGATCTCGCCCACAGGCGTGCGCAAGCCATCCGCAATCGTCAACGTTGACACCCTTTCGATCCGCTTCCCAGCCTCCAGACCCCTCTTACAATCATCCGCGCCCTCAAACTCCGGCTCCGCACCAAACACCCAGATCCCAGTACCTTCACAGCTCAGCGCCGTGCCAGAGAGCATACCTCCTCCTCCACAAGGAGTGATGATGGCATCGAGGCTCTTCTTCTCCTTCTCACTCGAGGCAAGAAGCTGTGCGACCTGCGCTTGCATTTCTAGCCCCAGCGTGCCCTGACCGAGGATAATGTCCGGGTGGTCGTAGGGCGGGACGAGGGTGGCGCCGGTGTCCTGGATGACATCTGCAACCACTGCCTCGCGCTCAACGGAGGTAGAGCCGCTGAAGATGACACGAGCACCGTAGGACTGCGTCGCGGCGATCTTGGAAGGGGTGGAGATGCGTGGCATGACGATCGTGGCGGGTATGCCCATGGTGCGGGCAGCGAGGGAGAGGGCTTGTGCATGGTTTCCTATATAGGAGAGAGCATGGTTAGCCGGAGAGGAATCATGTAAAAGAGGATATCTACAGGTGTATCTCTTTCTCAAGAATCTATCGAAACCCACGAACCCGAACTATGCGTAACAACCCCTCTCGTCCTCCCTCCTCCCTTTTCCCACCCCTCCTCTTCGACCAACCTCGTCAAGGCATGGAAAGCTCCTCTGATCTTAAATGCGCCGACTTTCTGGAGATTTTCGCACTTGAACCAGAGCCTGATGACAGGCTTGGCGGGTTCCTGGCCGGCCCAGGGGGTCCCTTCAAGCGCAGCGGTAGACTGTGGGGTCGAGGCGAGGGTGGAGAGGGTGGTGTTTGTGAGCACTGGGGTCTGGTGGATATGTGGTTTTATGAGAGCGTGGGCGGCGATGACGGAGGGACGGGTGAGGGGTGGGCATTTAGAGGGGTCGGCCATTGTAAGTATTATATAGCCGATTAGAGGAGGAGAGGAGAGGAGCGGGGGAAGGAGATGATGGAGAGGAGGTGAGAAATTATATAGAGTGGGAGGAAAGAAATTCTAAGAATTGTGCCTGTGGAGAGGAAGCTGTTTGCCTGTCAACTGTAAATAGTGGATAAGATCGGAGACGTTCCTGCCGATCGCGGAACTCTTCCCGCACCACAACACGTGCCGAGGGTCAAATATTTCGACAGCGAGGAAAGCAGAAGATGGAAGACAACAAGATTCTGGATATGAAGAAGGATATACACTCTCAGCAATTACCACCGTATACCCGATTCCCAGTGTTGAAAAAGAGTATCTAGTACACAATTTTTGGTTATTTTGTTCGCCCAGTCTTACTCCCAGATCAGCAAAAAAGAAAGGTTACCTGCCTCCCGCTCAACTCACTCTACTTGCATCCCTTCCTTTACTGATTCTCGGGACGGAGAGAGCTGTGAAGGATTATGTTAGCATATATCAAAGGAAGTTTTAACTCTCAAACATCAGAGGTTGTATAATAAAGTAGTAGACTCACCGGACGGCCTTGCCGGCCCTCCAGATCTCGAGGTCACGGATCTCCTGCATCTCAACCTCGTACTTCTGGCGGTAGTCGGGCTGGGAGTTGAAGTCGAGGGAGCGCTGTGTCTCCTTGCCGGTCTTGACGGAGTCGTAGAGCTCGCTGAAGACGGGCTTCAGGGCGTCCTTGAAGCGGCCGCTCCAGTCGATGGCACCGCGGCGGGCGGTGGTCGAGCAGGCCTCGTACATCCAGTCCATGCCGTTGGCACCAATCAGTGGGTACAGACTCTGCGTGGCCTCCTCGACGGTCTCGTTGAAGGCCTCGCTGGGGCTGTGGCCCTGCTCGCGCAGGATCTCGTACTGCGCAAGGAACATGCCGTGGATGCCACCCATGAGGCAGCCACGCTCACCGTACAAGTCCGAATACACCTCCTTCTCGAAGGTCGTCTCATAGAGGTATCCGCTACCAACGCCGACGCCTAGCGCGATGGCTTTCTCCTTGGCATTGCCGGTCACGTCCTGGTAGACGGCAATGGAGGAGTTGATGCCGCGGCCCTCGCGGAAGAGCGTACGCACGGTGCGGCCAGAGCCTTTGGGGGCGACGAGGATGACGTCGACGTCGGTAGGCACATCGACCTTGGTCTGCTTCTTGAAGACGGGGGAGAAGCCGTGAGAGAAATAGAGGGTCTGCCACCGGTCAGCTGCGTCCGCCGATACTACCCGCAAATCAATGGCATTGAAGAATAACAACGACGTACCTTTCCCTTGGTGATCTGGGGCTTTAGCGCAGGCCAGGTCTCACTTTGGGCGGCATCACTGAGCAGGTTCATGATGATGGTACCTCGGGAGATGGCCTCGTCAACCTCGAAGAGGTTCTTGCCCGGCACCCAGCCGTCCTGCTGGGCGTCCTTCCACGACTGGCCGTTTTTTCTCACACCGACGACGACATTGAGGCCGTTGTCACGCATGTTGAGGGACTGGGCGTGACCCTGAGAGCCGTAGCCGATGATGGCCATGGTGTCATTCTTGAAATATTCCTGCGGGGTGATCAATTGTTATTCATCTGTGCGAGCAATTGAAGCTCTTCAGTGGGGTGAGGGGATTGGTGGTACCTGGAGCTTAGCTGCCGGCCAGTCGGCTCTCTCTGGGACATTGTCAGCTAGGAACAGTACATAAACCGGAGAGATGGCGTACCATAGACGACCTCCTTCGTGCCTGCGAAGTCGATGGTCTTGACACCTCGCACCTGCTGCTGCGTCGATGCAGCCACTGCGCGGGCCGTGGGTCTGGCGGAGGCGTTGAGGGCGGTCACCAAGGTCCTGCGAGCCGGTGCGCTCAGCTGCTTGGTCAAGGGCGAGCGGAGAGCTCTGGAGAG
The DNA here is from genome assembly GCA_000827325.1 of Oidiodendron maius Zn. Classification (NCBI taxonomy): domain Eukaryota; kingdom Fungi; phylum Ascomycota; class Leotiomycetes; family Myxotrichaceae; genus Oidiodendron; species Oidiodendron maius. The sequence continues at coordinate 155,846 of KN832901.1, forward strand.
GGTGCGGGAGGCCATTGTGGATGGAGAATGGAAGGAGAGGAGAGAGGAGTGAGTGGGGATTGAGGAGTGAGTTGTGTGTGTAGAGATGGATGTAGAATGTGTGATTGTGTTTGGTGTTGATGATGACTCTCAAGCTTGTCTGGGGCACACTGGGAAAATTTCCCCCGGCCGCCGAGATCGCACACGAATGGGTCCTCCCTCGCTTATGATAACACACACCATCGATCTCAGCAAAAGCCCCTAGTTAGTACAAGACTATATACTCTTGTAGACCAGCAGTAGGCAGCTTTATATACGATAGGCACATGGGTCTCAGGAGATGAATTGCAGTGTAAGGACTTCAATCATCTCTTATTCGTCTCTAGAGATCATATCACCCCTATGCCTCGGTACTCCCCATCCTCTCCCCATTCCTTTGTTCTCGCCATCCGCCAATATGGTAGACATGAGACCAGGTATATCAGACTTCTCCCTCGAGAAGCTGCAAAATAAGTAAACTTCAAGAAAGAAAAAAAGTGCCATATCTAACGCCTTGGTGTGTCATGAATGCATTTATGCTCCCTTTCGCTGTTCTCCGTATGATATCTCGCTGCAGCTCTAGATATGGAATCTCGACTCATCCACAAACTCTCTTGTTCTCTTGCTCTCTCGCGATCTCTCTCTCTCTCTCTCTCTCTCTGTGGCTCGATCAAGACTTCAGCACCCTTTCAAATGACTGGTGCTTCACTGCCCCGCCACCCATCGCCGCGCGCACGTTTCGCTTGAAGCCCTCGCGATTCGAACGGAGGTCCTCCGCAGCCTCTTTATTCAGCGGATCAGAGGCGTTGGGCTCGAGGAAGAGGAACTACAACCCGGAAGTACATATTAGCAATCATCTCGCACTAATAAATTAAGCATACTTCCTCCTCCACACTCCCATATTACAAAAATAGAATCAAAGAGCACGCACCTGTAGCCCAACAATAACCGCCTGCAGATTCAACACAGGCTTCCAGTCCTCGCGCAGGATGTTCAGGCACACATTCCCCTCGAGGTCAATATTCGGATGGTAGATCTTCTGTGTGCACTTCACCTTGGGCGCCTCGTGCGGGAAGCTCTGCGGGATGGCGAAGGTGAAGTGGAAGCGGCCCCCCTTGTACATGCCCTCATCGGGCTCGATAGTCAGCGTGAAGTTAAGCGTGTCATCTGGGTCCGGGAATTCCGTCTTCATCGTATTGGGGAGTTGGAGCTCTGAGAGATCTGCGGACGAGGGATATTAGAGATAGTGGTTCAGGGTGGGCGCAGAGGAGGGGAAGTGGGGAGCACCTTTTTGGACGCGTAGCTGGGCGGCGGTTACTTTCTTCTTCTTGATCCCCGCTGCAGCGTCTGCGTTTGCATCCTGCTGTTGCTTTTGCTTCTGTTCGGGGCGAGAGAAACGAGTCAGTCAAGCCGTCGGCGTTTTCGCAGATTTTGTCTCCCCTGTCGGAGCCCGGAAAGGCGAGGACATCGAGCGGCTGTGCTTACCATAGACCATATTTTCAACATCGTGGTGGCTAGAGGGGGTGGGGGTGCTTGTGTGGGGAGGTGGAATGTTGGAGGGATTTGCGAGGCGGCGAGGTGGAACGAAAGGTAGAGGCGGGCTGACTTCTGGAGATAGCCTCGCCTCGCCAGGCAAGAAAATCGTGGCCGCTCACGTCACTGCCGCACCCCACCCCCCTGAACTAACGGCATGCCTGACTGACAGTGTCTTGATAGACTCTACGTAGGTCTGGTATCTCTATGGCTTGGCTAAGATCTGTAAAGTCTTTATATACGAGGGAATAGACTGCCTGCTGAAATTCAACCTCATCATGCCACTACCCCTGAATTCGGTACCCGAGCCTATCTCCGTGGCATAGGAGAAAGCAACTCATACCACACCACATTCTCAACACAACCCCAAATAACTCACAAACGCCTTCTCATACAAGTTCACGTTCCACAAAGGCAAAATAATCAAGACGGTGTAGTTGCTCTCGAATCTGCTACTATATGCCATAAACTGCGGCTTGCAAAAGTGAAATCAACATATGTAACCGCTCTATCCCAAACGCCATTCGTCCTGGGAACACGCAAATGCCACGCCCAGCTCCCCATAGCAGAGCACGAAGGAGCTATCTTACACATGTGAGTGTTGCTTCTTCTTTTACTACTACCATGTCGGGCCACGATACCAAATACACGAAGCAATGTATTCTTCTGTTCATCTGTTCAATTAAACGAAAAAAAAACACACAAACTATGCCGTGAGCGTTCTCCGTGGAGCTTTAAAAATTCAGACCCCTGGTTCCCATCTTTCCCAGATGATATTATAACAAGATGGTTGGTTTAATCCCGTCATCAGCAAAAGCAAGACTCCTGTTACATCCTCCCCAAGGCTTTTTGGTTTATCGTCTAGAGAAGCAGCACTTGATGCCGGAGCGGCCGAGGAACCATACGCAACCTGCGAATCGCACGCAGGAGAGTACGGCGGTGGCGTACAGCAGGACCTCGAAGAACTTTTGTGTGCGGTCGGAGGCTGTTTGCTGTGGTAGAAGTTAGCATCATGAATACGGAAATATTTACCTTAAAGGAGAGCATACCTTGAAACCAAAGATGTCGACGATATCGCTCTGGATGAAAAGAGCGAGGATGAGGTTACAGAAGACCCAGCAGATGAGGAGCTTCGTACGGAAGGACTTGTAGGAGTCCTCTAGGGATTTCTCGTTCTTCTCCGGCACAGGAATATAAGGAACCAGGGCACGCTTGACAGTGGCCTCGAACTGGCTGTCAATATCTTCCTGCGGACGGTCGATTTCCTCGATGACGGCAGCTTTCCCATCTTCTTTCGTGGTCTTAGCAGAGGGAAGCAGGTCGGCTTTATCTGAGCCCTTGGTACCCCAAGACACGTCGTGCCAGTTGCTGAAGGCGTAGACCATGAGGATGTTGATGTAGGACGACATGAGCAGGAGATACTGGCCGAACGAGGTGAACATGTGCCAGGGATCGAGGTACAGGAATGAGGCGATGAAATAGAGACCAAAGGTGGCCACCAGCGCAATGATAATGATGCCTCCAGACGCCGCGCTGTCAGCCCCGAAGAAACTCTTGAAGAAGTCGTCGACACTGTCGGTGGCGATAGAGGTGTGGGAGATACCTCGCACGGCTAGGTACATGGATAGGACGATGAGATAGGCATTGATGAAACCGAAGACGATGAACGACAGGATGTAGGTGACCCGGGATCCTTTTGGTCTGTTGCCAAGAGCCAGGATGAACTGGGTGATCAAGAATGCGAGGTACAGGAACTTGAGGATGGTGTTGATGATGGGCGTTGCTTTGTCCCCGAATGGCCAGCCGTGGTGAGTTCCGTCCGAAGAAGGATTGCCCACAAGATCCATGATAACAGAGGTGGTTAGCCAGTAAGAAGCAAGCATGAACCAAGAGAGGAAGACGGTGAACATGTTGTACAGGAGTTGGATGTGGAAGAAGAACATGCGGACGATGTTATGACTGCTTTTGTACCTAAAATGGACGTCAGATTGAGAAATCGGTGCCTCTCACTCAACACTTACATTCGGCCAAAGTGCATAATGGAGTACATGCTCGCTGCGAAGGATCCGTTCAGCCATCTTCTCCGCTGTCCAATGAATTCAGGGGCGCCTTCAGGCACGTCCGTCTCGCCTTTGGCGGCCTTGATGTACGTCAGATGCCACTTCGAGCCAGCTTTGGCCACCAGCTCGAAACACAGAATTCTGTCCTCGGCCAAGAACATGTTCTTCTTGAAGATGTTCATGCCGTCAATACCTTTCTTACCGAACACCTTGGAGAGGGTGTGATCTCCGTGGAAGTACTGCTCCAGGGGTCGTCCCATAATAGCTCTGAATCGGTATGCGGAGAAGGCACCCGGAAGCACACTCACATAACCGAAAGAGGACTCGAGAGGCTTGTCTAGGATGTTACTGATCTTGTACTCGAAGTTCTGACCAGCAACCAGGGGGTTGAGCAGCTTGCGGCCGCCCTTGCCCAACATGGCGTGGATCTCACCACAAGCTCCTCCCAGATCCTTGTCATTGTAGAATCCCTCCCACAGCGCGAGCAGCGACTTTGGTCCGGGTTTAGTACCCGCGTCAAGGAGAATGCAGACCTCGGGGTTCAGGATGCGGCCGAATGCATTGAAAAGCCATCGATGCGAGTTGATCTTCTTGCTATTCTTCTGCTTCAAGCAGAAGATCATCTGAACTGGCGGGAGGGTGCTCGAGGAGTCGTCCGTGGGCCGGATCAGCTGCTGGTTGGCGGTGACAGACAGCTGCGTAGTGTACTCGAAGATGTGGGCGACGGTCTCCTTCCCATCGACATCTTTCTTCATCACACCGTCCTGGTAGACGCCCACCGTGGCGAGGATGTCCAGGGTGTCCTTGTCGCAGGGGTCGATACCGTCAAAGACCAGGCACACGACAATCTTTTGCCAGGCGGGGCCCCCGACGTTCCAGAAGTCGGACTTCTTCAGGTTCACGATGTCACGGATGTTCTGCATAACGCCGTGGAGCGTGCGCGCCGTCAGTTGCTTGTCTTCGTTATAGTAGGTGATAGCGATCAGGAGCTCGGTGTGGCGGTTATACATGGCCGGCCGTAGATTGTAGCCGTTCTTGAGGGTGTACTCATCGGGGTCGCAGGTCGCGGCAGTGTAGCGCATATGGGAGAACTCCTCGCTGCCACCCTCGAGGTCATCGCGGTACTTCTTCTGGATGGCGTTCTTGATAGCGCTGGGGACTGGGTGGTCAACGCTCAATACGCTGCCTTGCACGAGCTTGACCTTCCTCGTAGCATAACGCTTCAGGCCACCCGCACCAGGTACCTGTCGCTGCCGCCACGCCTCCGTCGAGTTCGACTCGGCCCTCGAGTATGGAGAATCGACTCGCGCGTACGGGTCGGCCTCGCCGGGCTGGCCGTAGCCTTGGTTGTATTCACTACTGTAAGCGGGGGCGCTGGTCGCCCCAGGAGCGTAAGACTCTGTGAGACTGTATGCGGAGATGGGTCGGACGGGCGGCGTGTTCACTCTAAGGCCGCCAGCTCCGTCTTCGAAGGGGCTGGCATAGGGTCCGGCGTGGGTGGAGGTCTGGAGGAGTGGGAGGTTGCCATCCTCTTCTTCCTGAGGCGGTATATGATACTAGAGGGGGGTGGTTAGATGGATTGATCGATGGGTCGATGATGGAGAAGGGAGAACGCACTGTGCCTCCGGGAGGGAGGTCCTGAAGTTTGTGCTCATCGTAGCCACCTCCGTGTCCCGAGCCGGAGTAGGACATGTTGATGGAAATGGATCAGCCTCGGGCGACTGAAGGGAGGAGAGGTCTAGGGAGGAGGTGAGCCACGGCGATGCTGGGGAAGGCGACTGTGATGGGAAAGCACTTACGTGGACGGTAGGAGAGAGAGTGGTAGTGGATGACGATGGGGGCGTTTCACGAGTGAATGTAGATCGTCGTCAATGGATACTCCCTGGGAATACTGCAAACACAATGATGGAGGGATTAAAGAGGGGGAGGTAGAAGGCGATGAACGAGAGATAGATGAACAGGAGAAACGAGAGGGCGGGAGGCCGGTATTGGACCAGATGGGAGATGAGGAGGAGTGAAGAAGAGATGGAGGGAGAGGAGAGGAGAAGAAGGTTTGATTCACAATACGAAGATTTCACTGGCGGCGATCCTCGTCAGGAGGTGAAGTCAGCGGCCGACTTTTTCTCTTTTTCGCTTGTAGCGGCGGACGCGCCTCTAAGGTACCCAGACAGACGGCAAATATAGCACGCGGTGGCTACTGACCCACGACCACCACAGGCTCAGCCTCACCCGCAGACCAAGGGCGTGCGGAGGCGTGGCGGCGTCACTGTTGGACGACCGCTGAACGACTACTGAGCGGCCGGGTGGAGCGTTGGTTGGGTTTCACCCACGGCTGGGTGAAACAACGGATACTCTGGCGTCGTCTGGACTGTTCGGTGGTGATAAGAGGTGATGGCAGAGGAGGTTTGGCCAGCCGACGAGAAGCACACGATGCAGGCGGAGGGGGTTCAGAGAAGGGGCGATCAGGAATTCTTGTTTTTTTTTTTGGGGACCTCCGGAATTGGTATCGACCTCGTTTTTCCTGCAAACCGACGTCGTTGTGGTCGTCCATTCTCTCGTATCCAGCCAGCGGCCCCTGGCTGTTTGCGGGCTGTGCGGCCACGACCGACGGGGCTGTACGCTGCCTGGGGATGATGTCAGGCTGCCACCGCTAAAAATAGAATGGCAGCCACAGATGTGAGGCATCACTCCATCGCCGTCTCGCCTCCGTATTTTCTCACTTCTCGCTGCCATGGTGCATCACGTGATGCACTCCACAGCCACGATGGAATCGAAAGAGACGCCGGACCGACAGTACCTAGGGACCCGTTGCTGCGTCGAGCGACGTCCTCGGTATACTGTCGCTGCGGAGAGAGCACCCCAACCGGCGCCCGTTCTAGAGAAGCGTTCTTGAGCGACTCGCCCATGTATGGCCGAGGCGCTGCAGCCTTACCACCGTTGAGAATGGCGTGAAGTGAGACATAGCGATGGCCCATGTGTGAGAGTACCGTACCTCCTACGTAGGTGTATCTTATCAGTGTATCTACTGTACAGAAACCGTACCGGACGGCACCCAAACGGCAGCACCGCACTTCAGGTGAGAATCCCGTGACGGGGTGATATCTGACTGTGTCATTCGCCTTGGAATCGACTATATATGGCCCTGAGTATAAGTTAATCGGGAAGAACAGGCATAAGCATGTAATATGGAGCGCTGTGCCTGACGGGCAGATTAGTACGCCATTCCGCGCGGTTGATTGGCCCGCGGGTCAAATGGCCGGCCAGACCTTCTCACCTCCCATCTTCGCTCCCCGTAATCTCCTTCTCGAACACCAAACCTCGTCGTCTCCTCTTCTCCTCCTCTTCCCTTCTCCATCAAGCAACCCATCGCCGGATTCATCCCAATCCGCCTCGTCGATGTCGCCCTCGAGGTCGATGTAGTCGTCCCTCTCTACCTCGATCACGACCGCACTGTCTCCCCCCCCAGAGACTCGCTCTCGACCCACACTCGTTATTCCCGCTTCGTCCCCTCGCCGTGCGACCGAGAGGATCATCCTCACAACAGTCACGCCCACCACCACTACCACCACCACCACATTCCTTCGACCCCTCTCCATTCCCGACTCTGTGAGCCTCAGGATTCCCGTATCTGGCATACACTCACTGCTCTCGCCTCCCCTCGTCTCGTGAGCAGGTTCTCGTCAGACGCTTCTCCGCCTCGCCCGACTGATCACCCAATTCACCGAGTCGATCCACCACCCACCAACAGCCATGGCGTACCATGGAGCCAGTACGTCCAGCGTGCCTCCCCTGTTCCATCGCACTCGTACTAATTTGTGGGACAGTAACATACAGTCAAATTTTCGGCCGCGGCTGCGTCTCTTGCCCGAACACCACTCCCTCGTGTCCCACCTCGTGTCCAGATGGAGAGCAGTGCACGATGGTCCCGCTCAGTTGCGAGACCTGCCAGCACACCATCTGTTCAGCCATCGGGGCGACACCCACGCCCAGCAGCACGCCGAACCCTTCCAGCCCAGGCCCCAATATTGGGGCCATCGTCGGCGGCGTGGTAGGAGGGCTGATCTGCATCGCCATCGCCACGTACTTTGTGTGGAGGTACTGCGTCAAGACCAAGCGGCAGCAGTACCAGCAGGGCGAGTGGATGGAGCAAGGTAATCAGTCGTCCGAGAAGGACTTCACCATGCGGCGCGATGCCCGCGCGTCAACGCACACAGTCGGCTCAATCGCCTCGACAGTGCTCACCCGCGCCTCCAACATCATCCAGATCGCCTACATACCCGGCGTCACCAATCGCTCGGGCCCGTCCACTCCCGGCTTGCTGGTGCCCCCCGTCCCTCCGATCCCCATCGCTCTGTCGTCGACCAGCTCGCCCAGTCACGAGAACGAGCACTTCTTCATGCCAGGTGCTCTCCGCGACTCGACCTACTCTGGCATCAGTGATCGCACCTCATACGCCCGGAACAGCGTGGCATCGACCATCTACGGCAAGAACGCAGTCGTCTCCCCGGTCCCGGCCCAGACCGTAATCCGGGGCAAGGCGGCCATGGTCAGCGTGAGGCAGAATGGCGGCCGGAGCGGCGAGGCTACCCCTCCCGTACCGAGCGTGGACTTTGAAAGGTTCGGGGCCAATGGACCCCCCAGCCCTGCCTTCAGCGTCGGCTCGACGTTCCTAAACAGCGCCACGACGGCTACGCAGGTCAAGGTGCGGTCGATCAAGACCATTGGCAGCAACTCGATGCTGAAAGCGCAGGCCCAGCAGTCCCAGCAGACGCCGCTGTTGGTGGTGACGAGCGAGGACGGCGCGACGAATGACGCCAGCCGGTACTCGAATGCCATCACCATCATCGACGACACGCCGAGCATAGAGCAGGGCCCGTTCAGCGACCCGCCCCTCACCTCGCGGAGCACGACTAGCCTGAGCGCTGTGATCGAGGAGGCGGCTGAGAAGAAGAGTGAGAAGAAGGAGGCTAAGGAGGAGGGCACGCCGTTTGGCGATGAGAACGCCCTGAAGGAATGAGAGGTTGAAGTAGTGATGTGTTGATGGACTCGACGATGGATACCTTCCTCTTGCACGGATACATGTGCTCGCTCTCCCTTACCCTAGATCCCTGCCACACTATTTCCTTCTGTCGAGAGGACAGCGCTGCGGATGAAAGTTGTGGGATGTTGGCGTACCGGGCGGAAAGGGGCGGTTTATGGTCCGATATACTCATTTTCTTTTATTGTGTTCAGTCCCCCCGGATCGCGGGGCCGAACCAGGTCCGAGCTTTGGGTTCCCTTACATAGAGACGATATTAATGCCAATGTGTATTAATGCTTAGGACGTAGGCTCTTCCCTTGCTCTAGTTTTTAGAATCAAGTCAGCCCCAAAATATTGCATGAACCACCATATCCATTTCCTCGAATGTCTGGAGGAGATTTGGGACGAGTGGGCTTTGGGGCAATCTATGGCAGAGCTGTAATAAAATTCTATTGCTGCTATTTAGGAACATGACTTTTAAATCGTTCCTTTTCTCGACTTAAAAAACCTTCAACCCATCATACATGTTCATCCACTCTTAAGATATTAATATCCCTGGACTGGGCCAGGATCGTGGATATATGTTGCCAACTCAGAACAATATCAATCCCTCGATCTATGATAAACATTTCCACTCCCGTGTGTTACAAGAAACATCAAATTCGAGGTAGTGATGGAAAGAGGGTAGTGATGAAAAGAGAGTAGTGATGAAAAGAGAGTAGTGATGGAAAGAGGGTAGCGATGAAAAGAAAGTAGTGATGAAAAGAGGGTAGCGATCTGTCCCAAAACTTGTGGGAAGCACGTCCTCTGTAATGATATAGCCGAACGCCCCAGTATCCCAAAGCATATTTGGCAAGTCGAGCCTCAATCTTGAAGTATAAGGGTTTAAGTGAAATCTATTCTGGAACGTCTATCTTGAAGAAGGGAGCTTGAGGGCTCGAGGGTTAAGTATAGGCTAAGCGAGATCACGTGCTGAGCTAACATCCCAATGAATTCACTCTTCTTTATAGGCCCATGGGTTGATCATGGTGGATATCTAAATATTTTGACAGCTGGTCAAACGCAGCGTAACGCCATTGTTGAATATGCATGCCAGCCCGTTGCAGTAGCCTTTCCCTGATATGCTATTGTAGATGCTCGCTCAAGTAACTACATCAAATCTAAAACAGCCCGTCAATCTCGCCCGTCTCAGTATCGACATCGACGTTGAGATATCCGGGAGCGGTGGGGAGACCCGGAATTGTTTGAATATCCGCAGCAAGAGCATAACTGTCAATTGTCAGTGACCGCAGTAACGAAGAGCGGAACGCATGGATACTTACAGATAGCCGGAACCAGCGGCGAGGCGCACATCCCTGATCGGCACTGTGAAGCCGGTTGGGGCACCTTTGAGATCTGGATCATGGGATAAGGAGTACTGGGTTTTTGCGACACAGATTGGCAGGTTCCCGAAGCCCTGCTTTGTGTACGTGTCTACCTTCTTCTGCGCCTCTTCGCTGAATTCGACCTTCGCGGCGCCGTACATCTTCTGTCCAATGGCTTCAATGCGTGACTGCACATCTCCATCCAGGTCGTACAGCAGTTTGAAATTCTTCTCCTTCTCACTAGCTGCAATAACTCCCTTAGCCAGATCAACTGCTCCCTTGCCGCCCTCAGCCCAGTGGTTTGCGGGGATTGCATCCTCGGCGCCGGCCGCGACGGCCTCCTCCCGGATGACCTGAATCTCCGCTTCGGTATCTGTATAGAACTTATTGATAGCAACCACAACAGGAACGCCATACTGCGTCGCGTTGGATATGTGCTTCTTGAGATTGACGCAACCCTTTCGGAGGATTTCAACGTTCTCTTCACGGTAAACCTTGTCCAGCGGTGCCCCGGGAGCAATGGGTGGCCCTCCACCGTGCACCTTCAGTGCTCGGACCGTGGCGACGATGACGACGACATCCGGAACCAGCCCGGAAGACCGGCACTTGATGTTGAAGAAGCGCTCCCCGCCCATGGTAAAATCAAAGCCGGCTTCCGTCACGACGAACCCGGTCTTCTCGCTGTGGTTCTCGTCCGGCTCCGTACCAGCAAGCTTCAGCGCGAGCTTGTCGGCGATGATTGAGCTCGAGCCAATGCTGATATTGGCAAAAGGGCCGGCATGCACGAAGACTGGAGTGCCTTCCAAGGACTGCATAAGATTGGGCTTGATCGCATCCTTCATCAATGCGGTAAGCGCGCCGCCAGCACCGATATCGTCGCAGGTGACGGGTTCCCCGCTGCGCGAGGATCCGATGACCATTCTCCCGAGCCTCTCTCTCATATCACTGAGATCGTTGCTGAGTGCGAGGATGGCCATGCACTCACTGGCGACAGAGATATCAAAACCCGTCTCACGAGTCTGGCCCTTCTCCGTCGCAGCAGTGCCGACGGTGATACCCCGCAGGTGGCGGTCATTGACATCCAGCACTCGCCTCCACGTGATGGTAGAAGGGTCGATGTCGAGTCGGGCAAAGCGATGGATCTCGTCCTCCGTCAGGTCGTCTGGATTGGTCTTCGTGATCCCGAGCTTCTTCAATCGGCGGAACATGATCGGCTGAAACTCCCGCTTGCCCTTCTTGGCCGGGACGAGGCGCTTGTAGAGGGCAGCATCCTTCTGTGTGTTCTCATGGAACATCCTCGTCTCGATGGCCGCGGCAAGGAGGTTGTTGGCCGCGGTGATGGCGTGGATATCACCAGTGAGATGTAGATTGAACTCGTCCATGGGGATGACTTGGCTGTAGCCCCCGCCGGCCGCACCTCCCTTGATTCCGAAGGTCGGGCCTTGGCTCGGCTGACGAACGTTGGCAAAGGCAATGCGATTCAGGTGTGCTCCAATGGCTTGGGTAAGACCCATGGTCGTTGTAGACTTTCCCTCGCCAAGAGGCGTCGGGGTGATTCCAGTGACGACAACATAGCGGCCATTCCGGCGGTGTTCGAGGCGCTTGAGCAGGCTCAGGTTCACCTTTGCCTTATATGCGCCGTACGGCTCTAGTTCGTGTTCGGCGATGCCAATCTCGTTGGCAAGGCGGGTGATCAGCTTTGGATGCTGTGCCCGTGACACGGCAATGTCTGACGGCACGGGGTCTTGGAGCTTGATGGGCAACGGGACGATGGCCCTCGCCTTTTGTCGTTCAAAGTACATCGTCGCGGACTCTACCACGTTTTGGATCAGCATGGCCACCGTCATGGGGCCGACGCCGCCGGGAACAGGCGTGATCTGGGACGCCACCTCTGACGCCGAGGCGAAGTCCACGTCTCCGGCCAATCTGTGACCCGACTTCTTCGTCTCGTCAGGAATAAAGTTGGTACCGACGTCAATGACGACCGCGCCGGGCTTCAGCCATTCGCCCTTGACGAAATTTGCCTTCCCAATCGCGGCCACAAGCACGTCGGCTCGCCTGATGTAGTCCTGCAGCCCCTGGGTATGCGAGTGGCATACCGTGACAGTGGCGTCAGCATTCTTCAGGAGGTAGCTGACGGGGCTGCCCACGATGTCGCTCCGGCCCAGCACCACCGCATTCTTGCCCTTGAGCGACACGCCGCTCTCCTCGAGCAGGGCCATGACGCCCTTGGGGGTGCACGGCGTAAAGAGCGGACGGCCGCCACGCTTGGCCAGCTCGCCAATGTTGGTCGTGCCAAAGCCGTCGACGTCCTTCTCGTCGGCGACGGCGGACGTCACCGCATACTCGGAGATGTGCGGGGGGACGGGCAGCTGGATCAGGATGCCGTGGACGGCGGGGTCGTGGTTGAGGCGGGTGATCTCCTCGACGAGCTCGGCCTCGGTGACGGTCTCAGGGAACTGGCGTAGCTCGCAGTCGATGCTAGCTTCCTGGGCGGCCTTCAATTTCATGCGCACGTAGGTGGTGGAGTCGGAGCGGTCGCCGACCTGGATGATCTTGAGCGCCGGGCGGTAGCGCGGGTTGACCTTCTGGGTGGCCTGGACCTGGGCGTGGAGGCGCTCACGGATGGCCTTGGCGATGGCGGTGCCATCGATCTTGGTGGCGGTCATGGCGGGGCGGACAGTGGAGAAGAGTCTGCGCGGGGGCCGAGGAGGGAGAGAAGGGAGAGAAGGGAGAGACGAGCGTGGGCGACGATGCGCGAGGGGAGGAGAAGAGCGTGAGGAGCGTGAGGAGCGTGAGGAGCGCGGTGTGAGAGGGAATTGGATGAGGGGCACGAGGGGCGGCGACGCCAACAGCACGCGGGCGGTTGCGGCTGAAATAGCCGATGACTGCGAACCCGAACCCAGGCACAAGCCAGATGCCGCCCGCACCTGGTCTGACGAGGCCGACCGAGGGAGGATGAGAGCCGAGGAGGAGCAACAGTAGTAGCCGTAGGAGGGGGCCCGCGATAAGGATGCTGAGGATGACAGCCTAGGGACAAGGGGTGCAGCGGGACACGGGCAAGCAGCGGCGCGCCGAAGCATGGCCAGGGCAGCGAAGATATCGGAAGATATATGTATGAAGGTGTGCAGATACACGGCACCGCACCTGCTTATCCGATATCAATCGGGAGGGGCCTGGCTGCTGGTCGGTGATTGGGGGTCGACAGCATCAATTGTGAGGGGTCTGCATGGCCGCGAGGTAAGACGAGGAAGAGGATCGAGAGAGGGGAGAGATATAGGAGAAACACCACATCGAGAAGAAATGAAGAGATATACGTCGGTGGGGGAAATCCCCACCTCGCGAGTGAGTCAAGACGGGTAAAATCAGTCTCTGCTCTGACCCCGTAGTCGCCCCGTCCGTGATCAAATTTTTTCCTCTCCCTTCTTCACCCTTTCTCCCTCCCGGCCGCGAAGTCGCGGTGGTCCGCCGGTGGTCGGATGAAGCGAGTTAGGTAATATCTGAGTCAGCCACTTCTGTGTCGAGATTGAATCTGACCTAACTTAATTTAGTTAGATTGGTTTTTGATGTACAGTAATATATTATTCATCAATGAGGGGCTTTCGACCTTCGCCTGTTCGGGACTAGCGCGATATTCCAGCGCACCGCACGCTGATTGGCTCCACCCGTCCACACTGGCGATTTGGAGATGGAATTCTCACGCCTATGACTCTCGAGAATCTCAATTCTGCCTACGTCCTCCTCCAGACCACTACCACCACCCAAGCCGTATCGCCAGACCACCGCCGATACGCACCCGCCATCATGAGGCCTATCTTGCTACAAGGACATGTGAGTGTTGGCACCCTACTCTCGTGTTCGCACCATACTGACGACCCCTCCAGGAGCGAGCGCTGACCCAGATCCGGTGTGTATCATGCTCCCAGCTCTTACGCTCCTCCGCCCGCGTGGCCGAGCACTGACTGACCCCTCCCCCACAGATATAACAGAGATGGCGACATCATCTTCTCCACCGCCAAGGACCAGCACATCTGCGCGTGGTTCGCCCACAACGGCGAGCGACTCGGCACCTACCACGGCCACCAGGGCGCCCTCTGGACCGTCGACGTGGACCCGACCAGCACGATCATCGCCAGCGGCGCCGCCGACAACACCGTGCGGCTATGGGACATCAAGTCCGGCAAGTGCTTGAAGGTGTGGAACTTCGACACTGCCGTCAAGCGGGTCGAGTTCAACGAGGACGGCTCCCGGTTGCTGGCCGTCACCGAGAAGCGCATGGGCTTCCTCGGCACCATCGTGGTCCTGGCCATTACGCTGGATGCCGAAGCCGAGCAGTCGGACGAGAGGGTCATGACCATCTCGTGCGAGGAGAGCAAGGCCACCGTGGCCGGGTGGAGCTACATGTCGAAGTACATCATTGCCGGCCACGAGGACGGATCCGTGTCCCAGTACGATGCCAAGGTGAGATGCATGTCCTCTGGTCCAAATGAGCCCGCGCTGACGAGGTATAGACGGGAGAGGCCCTCGATAATGTGCAGGTCCACGAGCTGGATATGTTAATCACAGACCTCCAATGGTCCCAGGATCGGACCTACTTCATCACTGCTTGCAAGGACAAGACTGCTAAGGTTCGTTTCTGACCCGATCCTGCTCCGTTTACCGATACAGACCTGCTGACCTGTGCAGCTCATCAACGCGCGCAATCTCGAAGTTTTAAAAACCTATGTTGCCGATACTCCCCTTAATTCCGCCTCTATCACCCCAAAGAAGGACTTCGTGATCCTTGGAGGCGGGCAAGCTGCAATGGACGTAACCACCACGGCGGCGAGGCAAGGAAAATTTGAGGCCCGCTTCTACCACAAGATCTTCGAGGAGGAGATTGGGCGCGTGCGTGGGCACTTCGGGCCGCTGAACACGGTGGCCGCGAACCCCAACGGCAAGGGATACGCCAGCGGCGGCGAGGACGGATATGTGCGCGTGCACCAGTTTGACAAGGCGTACTTTGATTTCACGTACGAGGTTGAAAGACAGGCAAGGCAGCAGCAGCAGACGGCGATTTGAAGGGAGAAAAGCTACGAGATTTGCTTGCTTGGGTTGCATTTATGGGGCGTTTTTTTCTGTGGGATGTTTTCAAGGTCATGAAGAAAGGGTCATGTAGATTACTTAAAGAGTGATGGCTCTCCGAGAAGGCACGATGGTGGTGATAGAGATGAGAAAAACGTCTGTGGAACTAGAGGTGCGCAGTCCTCAGCGCAAGATGGGATCAAAGGATGCCCCATCGATGGGATAATCCTTTCTCATAGTCGTTGATCAAATCACATCTGCACTGAGATCTGACATGTTGCCCCTGAAATAAGCGAGCATGTTCTGTCTCCTACCCTAAACCGTATTATCTTCACCTTCTTTTGGTCAAATGGAGCGAAAAGCGGAAGACGAATGAAGATTATTCTGTAAATTATATATGTCCTTCTAGAAACTGTACGTGTTACGGGGCTCTACTCAATCCCGAATCCCTTTTTCATATTTCGTTTACACTGCCATACCTTTTTCCAGCTTGAATTATATAGGTCTTCAGTATCGAATATATCACATTCACACTACTGATAAACGTATTCGATAATACGGTGTCTAACTGGGATATCAGCATACCTAGTATACACGAAACTTTATAGGTCGAACAGATACCAAAGCTAAACACATAGGATCACTTGGTTGTCTCTGGACTGAACGTCTTGTACAGGCAGAAAGACGTTGAACACTTCTATACTCACATTTTCATTTTTCCCGGCTAGTATTACAGACAGAGTCTAGGCTCTCCATGATACCTGAACATCTATCCGCTTCTAAATCGACGGTCGAATAATTTGAGCACTCCCATGACACTGGCAGCTTCGACCTCCATGGGAGCTCTGCCAGAGTGCTGGGTAGAGGTGGCATCCAGGCGCCCTAGCCATGACGTTAATTCATGGCTGACCTGGTCAAAGTTCTTGTGGGTAGAGATTGCCCTGTACGTATCGGCACAGGACAGGCTAGGTGGTGGACGGGTTGGCTGCGCAGCTGAAAGAGACCTGCAGCATGGTCCTCCTGATTCGTTGCCCCCACAGCAGCCTTCTGGAGCCGGAGAGGTAGAAGTGCCAGACTCGCGCACCGCTGCAAGTGACCTGCAGAAGAAGCTCGATTTTGGGTCACGCTGGCACTGCTCGCATGTGCCAGGTCCGTCGATCCAGGTATTGGATGACGCGGAGATGTTGACTTTGGCGGGATGCAGGGCAGATGGCTTGCTGGTAGTCCCGCCTATGTCGGTATCCGAAGGAGGGGGGGTGACTTCGTTTAAGAGGGGAGGAAGGTTGGTTTTGATATTCTGTTCAACGTCCACAGCGGTAGCTGCAGCCTCAGCACACACGCAATAGGTACCATCCTCACAGAACCCGCACGGCTCGGCATGTGACCTTGCAGGGAGCTCAGTATCCTGACCGGAGTGGACATGCTGCTTCGGCTTCGAGAACTGCGCAGTAAAGTCGACCTCAAGTAGTGTAGAGGGGTCGGATACGCGATGACGCTTATCAATATCCCCTTCGGTCGATGGGGAGTGAGCCCTTTTTAGATTTATAGCGGTAGGCATCTCAGTAGCTGCCTTGATAGTCTCTTCCAAGCACTCGCACCGGCCGTCCGTGTTGCATCTCCCGCAAATAGAGGTGGAGATAGCGATAGCCTGCTCAACGCATGCACAGGAACTCGTAGGCGAACAGTTCCCACAGCCCAGCCGCTCCTCTGAATCTGTCGCATGTTGCAGGGTTGGTGGCTCTCTCGTCTCCTGGTGCCGAGGGCGCCTTGGGGGTAGTGGTACCGCGTCGCTCGACGACGTGAAAGCGCCATCGCGAATATAGGCCAGTTCCACGAGAGCTGCCTCTTTTCCCCTCCTTTCATACTCTGCAATTTGATCCAGAGCCCCGCATCGCAGCCTCCACGACTCTAGTTCGCCGTTGAGGCGCTGAATCTCGGCCTCTAGCGAAGCAATTTTTTTCCTCATCTCGGCCTCGCGCCTGTGCTGCTCCTCCCTTGTATCCTCTAGTTCTTCCTCCAGCTCGCCAACCCTGGCCGCACGTCTCTCCCGAAATGCTCGCTGTGCTGCCCGGTTCTGTGCCTTCCGCTTTGTGGGTGGCGTGTCTGTTGCAGGCTTCCGCCCGGGTTTGGGTCGCGGCGGAATCACCCATTCCCTCCGCGTTACGATGGCAGAGGTTGGCAGGACCGATACCATGGGAGCCATTCTTGTACCTGGCAGACTTGCGGGTTTGATAACGTGGTCTGAATGGCTTTCTGCCATGGACAAAGGGTGTGAGATCGCGTGAGGGGCCATCTTCACCGGATGCCAAGCGGTGCTGCTACCATCGAAGGCCCAGAATGGCACGCCTCGTTGGGGTTTACAAACAAATCGCAACTCCGAGACGTCCTCGGGGCCAGACTGGCCGGACAGGTGAGAAGGAAGGAGAGGTTAAGGAGCCACGGACGATCCATAAGAGGGATATCAAAATCGGACGCAATCCGATGATCTGATAAGCAGGCGACTCCGAGAATTCTCCGTCATCATCAGGCATGATGTTCATGCCTCAGGCCGCACATTCGCTCATCCACTCAAGCCATTAACGTCGGCTTAGTCATCCAGTCCCCGGCCCAAATTCCCAGATCCGAACGCTGGAATTCGAATCTCGACGCCCGATCTGCGGTATCTCGCTGACGAACGCAATCGACGACCACTAAAACCCACGACCCAGCTCCCCTCTCCGAAGCATCTCCTCGGGCCATCCCTCTGCTGACGTTCGATCTTTCTTCCTCGTCGTCCTCCTTGCCTCTCCCTTCCTCTTCGTTCGGTGCTGCAACCACGACACACCTCACCGCACCGCTCCCCTCGCGCCACCATGCCGACCACAACTCCCATTGACATCGCCACGCCCGCCCGCAATACCTCCTCGTCGCCGTCGTCCCAGAACAACAAGAATCCCAACTTCCACGACTCGGACTCCCGCACGTCGGCCATGATGGCCAACGCCGACTTTGGCCGTGGCCGCCAGGACTCCTTTGCTGCCGCCAAACCCATCTCAGTGAATAACCCCAACCGTGAAGGCCGCCCTCGGCGCGAGAGCCTGGCTGGCAGCCTGGTCGCAGGCATGAGCTGGGGCGGCATATCAGTAGGAAGCTGGATTCGAGACGAGTAAGTTGTCGTCCCATTGCTGATGGACGGGGTCACTCTCCACCTGCCTCGCGCCACCACTGTTCGCAATGCACTGACAACCGTGCGCAGTATCATCATGGCGGGCACATCCCCTTTCCCTTACCAGTCGCCATCGTACCACTCCTCATCGTACCTCCCAAAGCTCGAGGCCAACTTCATGCGAGATTTTGCCTGCTGCGGCCTGACCCTACCAACGCTGCACGACCTTCTCCAGCACTACGAGGAGAGCCATGCACAGCAGACACCGCAGTCCCTTCGCACGGCGGCCGCGACACAACGAGCACGAGAGAACTCAACCCCGAATAGCAAGGCGGCTATCGCTGCGCAGGCTGCGTCCGCGGTTCAGCAACAGGCTCAGCAGCAGAGCCAGCAGAGGATGGGAAGCATGCAGATGCCACAGGCCGGAGCGAACATGGGAGGGATCCAGCTAATGCGCCAGCAGCAGCAGTCGCAACCTTCGACACCAGTTCAGAAGAATCTACAGATCGGGCACGATGAAGACGAAGTCGAGGATATGGAGATGGACGATGACATATCCATGGACCAGACCGTAGAGACTCCACTACAGCAGAATCAACCAATCCAGCAGTCAATGTTTGGCCAGCATCAACGGCCCGCGCTGAGTTTAAACGCTAACAACATGCAACACTCTGGACTTCGGACATCGCAACCGCCGACTCCTGCTGCAGCCGGGTTCGGCTTCCAACATAACCCGACGGTCTCATCCGTAAACACGCCCACGCTCAGCACTCGCACGATGCAGCAGACCTTCTCCCCCGACAGCTCGGTTCCGGGCACGCCTGCAGGAGAGATGGAAGACGACTTCTCCGGCATGCAAAGAAACATGAATATGGGAAAGATGAACATGGCCTTCCCATTCGGATATGGACAGGGCGACCTTGGGTTGGATCTCTGCATAGACGAGCCAGCAAAACGATTATTCAGCCCGAACGGTGGCTCTAATAACCAGAGGGTCCTGCAACAGCAATTTGCACAGTTCGGTTTAGGACAGGGGCAGTTTGGAAACAACAACGACCTATTGGCATACCGGCAGCAGCAGATGCTGGCCATGAACGAGATGGGAAATCCTCACGCAGCTGCGGCCCTAATGATAGGGGAGGAACACAAGCCCTTTAGGTGTCCTGTCATTGGATGCGAGAAGGCGTATAAGAACCAAAATGGACTGAAGTATGTATTCGCTTGTTTCTGCCACTCTCGCTGCCTCTTCTGACTTCCATCCTCCCAGATACCACAAGTCGCACGGTCACCAAACGCAACAGCTGCATGAGAACGGCGACGGCACCTTCTCCATCGTCAACCCGGAGACATCGGCGCCATACCCTGGCACACTCGGCATGGAGAAGGAGAAGCCGTACAAGTGCGAGGTCTGCGGTAAGCGGTACAAGAACCTGAACGGACTCAAATATGTAAGTGACCATGGTCGACCCGCCTTGTGTTTCCGCGACTGATTCCTGCCAGCACAAGCAACACTCGCCGCCTTGCAACCCCGATCTCAAGCTCAACAGCCACATGGCTGCCGTGGGCCTGAATACACTAGGGGTGAACGTCGCTGGCCTGCCGGGTATCGGCGAAGAAGGAATGATGTGAAGTTCTGTACTCAGTCTGTGTAATACGCGCCTCTCCTTAACTCTTCACAGCACGATAAAATTGCATTAGGCGGAGTTCACTTTTTTTATTTTTCCAAAAAAAAGTCTTATCAGGGACCACGAGGGAATAAGACTATACCCTTAGATAGATTGATTCGCCTGGTGTCTAGAGGGATTTGGCTGGCAGGATAGACCTTGCTTTCGTTTTCGGTGTATAGCTTGGACGTTAGTTATCGTGTTTTAAATAGAGCCCGGGTCCATCGTAGCTTTGGATACCTGTGTCACGGTGCATGCATTTCCCCTGAAGGTGTCCGATGCGTGCTTGCGGTCGCGCATCGCGCATTCGGTTATCCGGAGGTTGACAGAGCGTTGGTGACAATATCGCCGACCGCTACCCCTCGATCTCTCTCGTCCAACATCTTTCAGACTCACGCTCCGCTCCAGGACATATCACTCTGCCTAATCCGACCCTCCCTGGTATGACCGTCCCCTCTATCACGACGTATGTGCCCGTCCATGGCATGTCCCTCCCCCCTCTGGCGTGTCGGCCGGGCCCTCAGGAGCGATGAGGCCACCCAAGCTCGAATCGGCCATCACCCCAACCTCACCACCACCGCCTCCAGAATGCCTTCCTCGACGCGCCCAACCTCGCCGCCACGACCGCGCTGACGGGGACGATCGTACGGAGGTCTCTGGGGTCTCGTTCTCTCTGCGCCCCGAGATAACAAGCCGCCCCTTGCCGCACGGCTATTCTCAACTTTAGGGGACGGCGAGAGGATCCAACTTCCTCCAAGTGTTAGACGCAAATCCAGCGCTCGCGTCGTCCTGCTCTTAGGGAACATCTGCACCGCGCGACCAGAAAAATCTCCCAATTCTTTACCTAAACGCTCCCCACTCGCGAGTGCCATGCGAAACAAAGGGCGAGGTTAAATACGCCCGCCTGACCGCCCCTTCCGCTGCGATATTTATTTCCTGCTGGTTCCTTTACACATCAAGTCTCTCTCCCCGCCGCTTTGTCTCGCTTCCGGTATTGCGACCCCACCACCATCTTCCTCACGGCGTCTGATAATCGCTCACCACCGGCTTCATTCACGGCCCTCCCTCTCTATAAAATACCGCACGCCCCGGCGTTCCATTTTCAACATGACGACCACTTCAATGGTGCAACCAAAGTTCCTCTCCAAGCCCGACCAGCTCGGGGTCGTGGCGGTTGGCTTTTCCGGTGGCCAGGCAAGTTTTTTGGCCCCGCCCTCCTTCCGGCCAGCACAGCTAACAACGCTCGCAGTGCAAGCCAGGAGTCGATGCGGCTCCCTCGGCCCTTATCGAGAGTGGTCTGCTCTCCCAGCTTCGCAACGAGCTCGGATACAAGATCCACCACGATGATACGATACACTCCTACAAAGAGCTCATGCCTGCCTCCGATCCCGATGTGCGCGGCATGAAAAACCCTCTCGCCGTATCCGCCGTGACCAAGAAGCTTTCGGAACAGGTCTACGAACAAGCAAAAGAGGGCCGGTGCGTGCTGACGCTTGGGGGGGATCACTCGATTGCCATCGGCACGGTTAGTGGGACCGCAAAAGCCATTAGAGAGCGACTAGGCCGAGAGATGGCCGTCATCTGGGTGGATGCGCACGCTGATATCAACACCCCGGAGACCAGCGACAGTGGGAATATTCATGGGATGCCGGTGGCCTTCCTCACCGGCCTGGCGAAAGAGACGCGGGAAGATGTATTCGGATGGCTCAAGGACGAACACATGCTGAGCCTCAAGAAGCTGGTCTATATCGGACTGCGCGACGTGGACCGGGGAGAGAAGCAAATTCTAAGAGAGAACGGTGTTCGGGCGTTCAGTATGCACGATATTGACAGGTGAGTTTCCGTCGGCAAAGTACGCGAAGTAATTGCTAATAGGATGCAGGTTCGGGATCGGCCGAGTCATGGAGATGGCTCTGGGTCATATCGGGAATGATACGCCCATTCACCTATCCTTCGATGTCGACGCTCTGGACCCCATGGTGGCGCCAAGTACCGGAACGCCTGTCCGCGGGGGCCTGACGCTCCGAGAAGGAGACTACATTGCTGAGTGCGTCCATGAGACAGGCTCACTGATCGCCATGGATCTGGTTGAGGTCAACCCAACGCTGGAGCCGGGCATCAATGATATCGGGGCGCACGAGACGGTTCGGGCGGGGTGTTCGCTGGTGCGATGTGCGCTGGGAGAGTCGCTGTTGTAAGATAAGACTCGAGAGTCCCCCGATCACTCTCAGCGCATGACCAGTGGGAGGAGGAGAGCTGGCCATTCGTCGGTCTGCAAGCTGTAATGCGCTTTCCTATGCCGTGTTAGCAAGTGCGTGTTTTGCGCCATATCAATTGTAGACTCTCCACATACTAATCCGATAGAGATTGGCTTACGATAGACACGTTTATTTGTAACAGGAGAGACGAGACAAAGACAATCCTAATACTGTACCTGAAAAGTTCTAAGCATGCTACGTGATCTACCTCAGTAGGTATCAAGTGTATTATTAGCTCCTTGCCGCTTTCTTCCAACTCTACCTAAGGTCATTACTTACAGCGAGTGTCTAATCCCCAGAGGGTTATATATCTGACTATCTCTTCTTCTTGTTCCCACCAGCCGTGTTTACAATCACCGCCTCCAACGCCATGGCCGCCATGACCTCCCGCTTTCTAAAGCCCCGATTAAACATTTCCGGGAGGACCATCTTGCTATTTGCATGCTCAGCTGCAAAGCCAATCTCTGCTGAATTTCCTAGCTTCTCCCTCGTAAGTCGAACTGCCTCTTCCAGCAGCTCCGTTCCGACGCCCGCGCCTCTATACCTCTGCTTCACCGTCCAGGCCCTGACCAGACCCGTCCCGCCGGTCTTCCCGCTCCCCTTGGACTTCTTCTTCCCGCTCCCATGGCCATTCCTCTCTATCCGGAGGATTAAAGCGCCTATTATTCCCTCCCCGTATCGAGACCCTATTACTATATCCTGCTCACCATCATCGTTCTCCAGGAACGAGGTATTAAACGCCTCAGCGAGGTTGATGTATTCGTTCGTGCCTGCCCGCACGCCGACCAGAAGAGTCATCGTGATCCCCGCGCACGTCGTCACAATCAGAGGTATGTCACTTGTGGATTTGTAGAGGAACTGGCTCGCAATCGCCAGCACCAGGACGTACACCGCAATCGTGATCGGGTGGTATATGACGGCCTTTGCGGCGAGCTGGCGCTGCTGGGCAATGGAGTCGGCGACCAGTTTCAGCGCTGCGGCCCTATCAGGCCCGGTCGTGAGCGGTTTGGTCGTGAGCGCAGGGATGGAGTCGAGCGGATCGGGCGTGAAAGGAGGCTCGTCCTGGGCTGACGTCATGGTCGCCAGTGATGATGGGCCGAGAGGAGGGAGGGAGAGGGAGGATGACGGGTAGAGGAGGGGCGTCGAGGCACTGGAGCTGACGTTCGAGGCCGGGAGCTGGACGAGATTTGCTCGCAAGAAGGAGAAGAAGGCTGTTGTGTGGGTTAGTAGGGCAGGTAATTTCGAGAAATGGATTGTGGCTTAAAGCTTGGAAAAGTGACGGCGAGCGCGCTTCCCAAGTCACCACCTCGACCAGCACGAGGCAGAAGGTGGCCCGACAGAAGCAGCACCCTGGATCATCCTACCTCCGCATGA
Source organism: Oidiodendron maius Zn (assembly GCA_000827325.1). Taxonomy (NCBI): domain Eukaryota; kingdom Fungi; phylum Ascomycota; class Leotiomycetes; family Myxotrichaceae; genus Oidiodendron; species Oidiodendron maius. The sequence goes on from KN832901.1 coordinate 179,346, forward strand.
TCGCGATGGTCGACGCTGGTAAAGAGGAAGGCGAGAGACTCACCTGCGCTGGGCTTGAGACCAGGGACAGACATCACCCGGTCCGTAACCGAACTAACATGGCTGAGGCGCAGGTCCAGCTCGTGAACCTGGCGCCGGTTCATTCTGGCTATTTAGGCTCGCTGCCTGCGCGTAGAGGGTCGGGGCTACGGGGCAGGATGAAGGAGCTAGGCTGCTACGCTTTCTCTGGGTTCCTTTGCAGTCTCTTATAGCCCCGTCTGTATCACGGCAGTAGGTTTCAGCTACTGTATATGATTGGCTCGAGGCCCATTTGCTTATCACCGCGGTGTGTTATCGCGCCAAGCCTCGAGGGTTGCACTGATGAAACAGAATGCCGTCCTCGCGCTGTCGTTGGCTGTCCTGCCTCAAGAGGCTTGCAAGTATCACGTGTGTTCATGGTCTGTTATCTTGCGTTTTTGCTGTCGAACTTGCCTCATCCCGTTTCACGGTAGGAAGGCGTACGTATAGGCGTACGTATGCTGGGGCATCATCAAAGTCCGTGTCAGGGCAAGGGGGTGGAAGAGGGATCGCTTGAACGGAGCAATGCGGAGACCAGACAATAAAAAGGAGCATCAAAAATCGAACCTCGCTCGTTTTCCATCTTGGTGGATATATAGGTAGAGCTGGACCCAATTGTTGCTAACATAGTTGCTTCTTGGTACAGGATAAGGCATAATAATGTCTCGGGATGTCTGCGGTCCTGCCTCACAACCTTAGGGTTCTCTATGCAGTCATGATATATGTGCGTTTTATCCTCGGATAATCGGAGATGGTGGGTTAGGGAACAAAGGCTCTTAACCTAATGAAGTGGTCAGCAGCTGATATTTAAACCAATGCTAGGAACATGTGCTAACTCACTCGGAGAAGAGACTACCGTGATGACGATGATAGTTTTAATATTCCTAGTACAAAAACTTTTTGTTTCTACTCCTGATTGGCCCACCAGCCTTCAAGTATATATAAACCTACAGCTGTGAATCGATATCCATGCCGCCCTCCACAAAGTCGCCGTCAGTGATACACCCGTGACTGGCATCCTGCACGTTCTTGGCATACTTGGCCAGCGTGCCCTTCTTGTACTTTAACGGGGGAGCAACGAACTCCTTCCTCCGCTTCGCCAGCTCCACCTCTGGGACATCCAAATCAAGCAGCCTCTTCTCCGCATCGATCACCACTCTATCCCCATCCCGCACCAGTCCGATTGGCCCGCCTTCTTGGGCCTCCGGCACGATGTGCCCGATCAGGAACCCGTGGCTGCCACCACTGAACCGCCCGTCCGTGATCAGAGCGACATCATTCCCGAGACCCGCGCCCATGATCGCCGAGCTAGGCTTCAGCATCTCTGGCATGCCGGGTCCGCCCTTAGGCCCCTCGTAGCGGATGACCACGACGGTCTTCTCGCCCTTCTTGATCTCGCCCTTCTCTAGCGCCGTGATGAATTCGTCTTCCGCATCGTAGCACTTCGCCTTGCCTTCGAACCGCAGGCCCTCCTTGCCCGTGATCTTGCCCACGCTACCGCCCGGCGCCAGCGAACCGCGTAGGATCTGGATGTGGCCGGTGGGTTTGATGGGATTGGAGAGCGGACGGATGACTGTTTGGTCGGAGGGGAAGTCGGGGGCGTTCTCGTGGTTCTGGGCCAGGGTCTTGCCGGTCACGGTCATACCGGATCCGTCGATGAGACCCTCCTTGAGGAGGAATTTGAGCAAGGCCGGAGTTCCACCGATCTTGAAGAGATCGTTCATGACGTATTTTCCCGAGGGTTTGAGGTCGGCGAGGAAAGGAGTGCGGTCAGACACGGCTTGGAAGTCGTCGATCGTAAGCTTGACGCCTACACTGTCCGCGATAGCGATGAGGTGGAGAACAGCGTTGGTAGACCCGCCAGTGATGTTGACGACGATCATGGCATTCTCGAATGCTTGTCTTGTGAGGATGTCCTTTGGCCGGATATCCTCCTTCAAGAGATTGCGGATTGCCGTACCAGCGTCAAGGCACTCCTGGAACTTCTGCTCTGATTCTGCAGGGAAAGACGACGACCCCGGGAGTGACATACCCATGACCTCGATGGCAGTGGCCATAGTATTGGCAGTGTACATTCCACCACAGGCTCCGCCTCCAGGGCAGGCATTTCTGATGATATCAAAACGGGTCTCCTCATTGATATCACCGGAGAGGTAGGAGCCATAAGCCTGGAATGCAGATACGATATCAATAACCGCATTATTCTGAGTGGTGGCGCAACCCGGCTTGATACTTCCTCCGTAGATCATGAGCGACGGCCTGTTCACTCTCCCCATAGCCATCATGACTCCTGGCATGTTCTTATCGCAGCCCGGAATCGAGATATTAGCGTCGTACCACTGGCCGCCCATTACCGTCTCGATGCTGTCCGCGATCAGATCCCTCGATTGCAGACTGTACCGCATACCCTTGGTGCCCATGGAGATGCCATCAGAGACGCCAATGGTGTTGAATTGGTACCCGATCAAGCCAGCCTGCTCGACTCCCTTCCTCACCCGGTTGTTGAGGTCCAGGAGGTGCATGTTACAAGGATTTCCCGAGTACCATACTGACGAGATGCCCACTTGAGCTTTATTCCGTCCTTCCTCCGTCATACCTGTGGCATATAGCATGGCCTGTGATGCTCCTTGGGACTTGGGCTGGGTAATTGTTGCGGATATCTTGTTCAGCTTTGGCTCGGAGTCATTATCTCGACAGGCGGAGGTTGACGAAAGAGCGCGTCTGGTAGGGATCAGTTGTGGACATAAAATAGGAATTAGGTGCTCACATGTATTGCGAAGCCCTCCTTGAGCTCAGCATGCGGGCATTGGCCCGCATCCTTAATTGGGGGAGCATCTTTGCAATAACCCTATGGTGTGTAGTCTTATAGCTTGACATCTGACACAACTTTCTTGGAAAGCTCCTTGATCGGAAGGATAGCCTTGTGCATGGTTAGTAATCCAAATACGCCAACGATGATTGGATGGGACATAACTGGTATTGACTAACCCCTTTAGAGTCAAACGGCACGAACTGGCACAAGGTTACAATGCGAGCGATTGGAGTCTGGCAAAGGAGTGTCATATCCTCCATCAAATCCAGCCCCAACCAGGTAAATTGCTACTGCAGCAAGCCGGTGGCTCGCCTTTCAACCTTTCTAATAATTTGCTGGCACGAAGGATGCACAATGCACTGCGCGACCATGCCTCATAATCTAACATTGATGACAAAAGGGTATTCTATTATGTGCAGCAGTCTATCCGTCACACCGAGATATTCTAAGCTAAATCTAATCAAAATAACGCGATGCTGGAGTCGGAGGCGCTACCAGGCTGTGATATCACCGGCTTCGGCCTCGCCGAAAACACTTGTCTTCGTCAATGCTCCTACGCCATTCTCAACCATTTCCTCGCATCCTGGGCTGTCCATGATATCGGGCAGGACATCCTTCAGGAACTCGATAATATGGTTGTTTACCTGTTCAAACTGCAATAAGAAGGCATCATGACCCTCAGGCGACTCGATCTTTCTTAGCCGCGCATTCGGAACCGACTCTGCAATCTCCCGTTGCTCGTCAAACGTAAAGAGTCCATCACTCTCAATACCTAGCACTAGGGTCGGCTGCTGGATTTGCGCCAGGGCGTCGCGGATAGGAGCTTCAGACGATGCAGGCACGCGGTACCGGGAAACGTCGTGGGTGTCAAGCTTACGGGTTATCGCTATATAGCAATTCCCATCAAATCGCTTGACAAACTTCTCACCTTGGTATCTGAGGTAAGATTGTGCCGAGAAGTATGTCGACGTTGACTTGGGCTTAATTGGCGGGGATGGAGATTTGGGCCCATGAAATTGCGGGTCGGCGAAATCGGACGTCTTAGAGTCGCCATTGCCATTTTGCACATTCGAAATTGTAGGAATGGTACTAGAGCTGCTTGGTCTTGACGTAGATTGTCGAGTTGGCCTATGGCCATCGTTGTGGATGGCTAGATGTATCTCTGATGGAGTTGGAGGATTCTGAGGGTCATTTATAGTCTGTCGTTTCGAAGCATCTGGTGTGTTTCGGCCAAATCTAGCCTCGAAGGAATTCCGACTGCGATATGTGAGGAGGGCGGACATTCGAGCAGCCCCTAGACCTGTCGAAGGCGGGTCTGAAAAGGAATAGTACCCATCGTTGTACTTAGGGTCCGCATAGATGCTCTGACGCTGTGCTTCTCCCCAACTGATACCCCACGCACTATGCCTGCTGGATGTCGCAATCGGGATAATCGTTCGCACGTAGTCTTTTCCAAAGTATGCCCATTCTAGTACCAGCATGCCTCCCATAGAGCCTCCGATGACTACAGCAATTTGCCTAACCCCCAAATCGTCTAGCAATAATTTGTGGAAGCTGAAACGAGTGTTAGCTGAGTAATTAATATAGAGGAGTGAGCACCTACTTGACATCGTCCCTTATGGTTGTTAAAGGAAATTCTGGCCCATATCTCTCGTTCCCCACGATCCCATCCTTACAGGTCACAGGGCTGCAACTGCCATAAGGGCTTCCCAGGCTGTTCATACATATAACAAAGAATCTAGAGACGTCAAAAGCTCGACCTCGGCCACCAATAAGTGGCCCCCACCAGTCGCTCACATCTGCGCTACCTGTCAACGCATGGCAGATGACCATTACATTATCTCGATTGGGAGACAACCTCCCCCTGGTACTGTAGGCCAGCGGGACATTGTAGAGCGTAACGCCGGATTCGAGAGTAAAGGAGGGTATGATCGCAATGGACTGGTCTGGAATGAGCGCTACGAACGGATTCTCCGACTGATCTTGTATTCTTTCTTGGTCGTATTCAGCATGTTATTCATCATTTCGGTTCTAGAGGCGTTTCTTTCCTCGCGCGATCACTCACCATATTTTGGCGATGGGATTGAGTCATTGGACTCAAGGTTCGCGGCCATCGAAAAACTCGAGGACGAAGAACAAATCGTACCCGGAAACAGCTCAATATGGAGCCCGGATACGTATCAACGGAGATGTTGAAGAAAGGGGGCAATCGCCTGGAAGCGCGACAACTTTTTTGTTTTCGCTGCGATCGATAAGGTTTCAGAGGCTCCGATAAAGCAATCCCACCTCGAGAGTACGAGGGAGATGTGGCAGTCAGTGTGTCGGCTAATCCTCGGCTTCGCTTGACGGTCGCGGGAAAATTTCAAGATGTCCGAGCATCGCGGGGCAAATGACGCGAGATCTCCTAGGAACTTGACTCAGACAAGTACACCAGTCTTTTCCTCTCTGCAAGGCCATCCCACTACAAGCAAATATACATCGCAAGCATGTCAGAAGCACAAGAGATCCCCATCCGCCTGGCATCCAAGCCCTCCCAGCAATTGGGGGTGTCCAGCGTGTCGACGTCTCCTACCGCGACCTTTCATTCCCCGGGCAGCTTTGGTGGGGCGCTCACCAGAACAACGACTGGACCAGCACAGCGAGAACTGAAGCCCTTCGACACCACGGACATCAAGATCCTGCTGCTTGAGAATGTCAATCAGAGCGGCCGGGATATCCTGTTAGACCAGGGATACCAGGTGGAATCGCTAAAGACCTCTCTGCCCGAAGACCAATTGATCGAGAAGATCCGGTGAGTCAATCCTCGAGAAATGTATTTTTCTTACATCTATATACATCTTAAAGTACAAGTCTCATTGTATCTTCTACAGGGATGTTCACGTTATCGGGATCAGATCAAAGACCAAACTCAACCAAAGAGTTCTCCGTGAAGCAAAGAACTTGATCGTCGTCGGATGCTTCTGCATTGGCACGAACCAGGTTGACCTCGACTATGCTGCAAGGCACGGGATTGCTGTCTTCAATTCGCCATTCGCAAATTCGCGCAGTGTTGCCGAGCTCGTCATCGCCGAGATTATTACCCTCGCTCGACAACTGGGGGACCGCTCCATGGAATTGCACAACGGGACGTGGAATAAGGTCAGCGCCAGATGTTGGGAAATTCGAGGCAAAACTCTCGGTTTGTTACTACCATCTGGGGGCGTGCGCTTGAGCTAACGGCCCGCTCCAGGTATAATCGGGTACGGCCATATTGGCTCGCAACTATCCGTCCTCGCAGAAGCCATGGGCATGTCAGTCATCTACTATGATGTTGTCAATCTGATGGCTTTAGGAACAGCGAAACAGGTCGCTACTCTACCAGAGCTGCTTGGAGAGGCGGACTTCGTAACTTGCCACGTTCCCGAGCTCCCGGAAACGAAAAACATGATCGGTGCTGCCCAGTTCGAACAGATGAAGGACGGGAGCTACCTGATCAACGCCAGTCGAGGCAGCGTCATCGACATACCAGCGCTGATTAATGCTTCTCGAAACGGTAAGATTGCGGGCGCCGCCTTGGATGTGTATCCAAGCGAACCGGGCGGAAATGGTGATTACTTCACAAATAGCCTTAATCCATGGGCAGAAGATCTTCGCAGCCTGAAAAATATTATACTCACTCCTCACATTGGAGGCAGTACCGAAGAGGCCCAACGTGCCATTGGGGTTGAAGGTAACATGCCTGCAACTAGTACTGTGAAGTCCTGAATCTGACCGTAATTTAGTTGGCGAGGCCTTGGTCAGATACGTAAATTCCGGAGTTACGCTAGGCGCCGTGAATATGCCAGAGGTTAATCTTCGTTCTTTAACGCTGGATGAACGCGATCATGCACGGGTAAGTGACAACTTCAGGGCCAAAGCAACTATTAACCATGATAGGTTATCTACATCCATCGCAACGTCCCCGGGGTGCTGAGAAAAGGTCAGAATCCCTCTAACACTGTGCCAGTAGTGCTAACTTCAACTAGTTAACGAAATTCTCGGGGATCACAATGTTGACAAACAAATCACAGATAACAAGGGAGATGTACGTGCTCTTATTAGAATTACACCACTGATATTGACTCACAATGCATAGGTAGCATACTTGATGGCCGACATCAGCAACGTGCAAACTAGCGAAATCAAGGAGATTTCTGATAGCTTGGAGGCATTAAGCTGTAAGCCCATTTAGATTGTATACACAGTCCTATCATGCTGACTTGGGTAGCGCGCATTCTCACCCGCATTCTATATTAACTGCAATGTAGAAGGAAAAGGAAAATAGAAGATAGAAGATAAAACTTGGAGAAAAGCTTAGCATTCAACGGAAGCAGGTGGCGTTATTTGATTGCTCGGTCTTTTCAACACCAGAGAGCATGGATAAAAGATAGCATTATTGGATTCTCTTCGTCAAATACACATTGACATCTTGAGGACGTATGCCAGATGTGCTGTTCCTTTTAAAATTTAAATTCAAGCCACCGTACTTAACCAGAGTGATGAGCCAAATGATGACCGAGAGGAAAAAGCCATTTGTCACAGTGCTGAGCCGTTAAATTATCGAACGACACTTTAACCCAAGCGGAGGGTAGGTCTGCATTTAATATATGAAGATGTCTAACCCCCCGTCCCTGCGAAGCGAAAATCACCTAGTAGAGCTGACACAATTGATAGAAGTGCAAAATGTCAAAGGTTACAGGATCGAAGGATTCATCAGTATGTGTGTGGAATCAGTTGTATTGAGTTGACTAAGGTTCTAAGCTGCATATAACCACACAATATATATGGTGCGCCGCCACTCGCTACGTTACGGATATTCAGATCACCCGTTCGGATCCGAATGCCCGAATATCCTTCACAATATATGTTACTGTTTGATTACCCTCTCTGCAATCACAGTAGGGATTTTTAGCTTTCTTGATCTTGTATAGGTAGGCAGCTAGAGCCACTTTCCCACTTCGTAATTGGATCACGATTGCCGCTAAAGCTTTCGGGAGTCCATCATATATAGTAAGTATATCCTTCCGGATTGTTTTACCGAACCACTTCCGGTACAATTGGCCGGATTTATCATCTGTCCAGGTTTGTCCCTATTGTATCGCCGTCTCCTTTTTTAGAATGCGCTTGCATGATGCCTGCAGCTGCGTCATTGGCGGCGTCCAGCAGTGTTGTACTGGTATGCGTTGCTCGGTAGCTTCTTTAGCTAGACTGTCAGCCATCTCATTGCCGAGATGTATGATTCATTTTTGTATAATCGCACCGAAAGTGAGCGATATATTTGATCCCATCAGGGGAAGGGTTAATTGGAAATAAATCATAATGCACCCGTTCGTACGGCACCATGGCACGATCTGGTTCCCGACGAGAGATAATCTGCTTAGCTGTAGAGAGGCGACAGACCTCACAGGCATCATCGTACGAAGTGTTGGTGATATGGACACCTAACGTTTGAGATGGGAGGCCGTCCCCAGTCATAGCGGCCCCGTCGTTATCGTCGGGCTCTGGGCCATCGATTGGATTCTGGTCCTTACCAAGGCGGGCCGATGTCATAAGGTTCACCAGCTGGGCTGGGGTAACATTCACCTCCCACTTCCACATCTCATCAATTTGCTCCTTCCCCCAGTTCACTGTGACCTTGGTGCCGAGGCTCTTCATAAACTTGTATGCCTCCTGCACGGTCATCTTTAGACGCTTACTGCGGTCGACGGTGCTGATCGAGCTGTTCGCCAGTGCGGGCAGCCTCTGCACGGTGTCCTCCAGCTCCAGGTCGGCCGGGGTGACTGCCAGCACGTCCTCCAGAGTTGCCGGGGTATCTACATACCAATCGTCTCCCACGTCCGCCGCGAATGCTTCCTCATCTGCCTGGAGTTGGCCAATGAGAGCGTCGTCCAGGCTGTCGGCGACGCTGCCGGTCTTGTGGCGGGTGGTGAGCATGGCTACGAGGTCATCGTCTCAGAGGAATCTTGGTCGGACGGCGTTTCAGGGCAGCTTAGTGCAAATGTCCCATACGCTCATGCCAATCCATAAGCGTGCCATTTGTAGGTGGGCGTGGGAGTGTGGAAGAGATAGGAAAACCCGCTGATCGTACGACTGCCCCAAAGTCCTCAGTATTCGATACTCCAAGCTTAACTTTCGAATTCAAGACCACCAATATGGCCCCTCCAGCCAAGGACAAGGGCAAAGCAAGGGATGCCTCCTGTAGACCTCCTGAACCCCAAGGATCCACTCAGCATCCAGCCCCTTTTGAAAGCGACCCCCTCGATCAGGAACCCTTTGAGAGCCTAGACCAGCAGGCCAACCTCTTAGCTCTCCAGCATGCCCAAGTCAAGAGTCAAATAGAGGCTAAGACTGCCCAGAAGCAGATCGAAAAGCTGGAGGCTATGGTTGCCCAGTTGCTCCAAAACCCGACTCCTCCCCGAGCTTCCTTGGAACCAACGACCAGATCTGAATCCCAGCATACGGTTCGATATAAGCCAAAGCGCAAGGACCCTCCTCGGTTGTGACCGCCCAGCCAGGCCAGGGCGGTGTGGTTCTGCCGGGCTGGCAGCGGCCAGGATCCGGACGTGGTGGTTGAGGAGGATTGGTGACGGATTAGGACTAGCGGACCGGATCGGCCACCAGCGATTCGCTACGTCCCCTCGGCACTAGGCTTAATCCGGGCCGAGCAGTATTTATACAGTTGATCGTTTGCACAGAGAGCTTTTCTCTCCTTAGTTAATGTG
>KN832902.1:0-71510 GCA_000827325.1 Oidiodendron maius Zn
GTCAGTCTTCCATGCCTTCTGCAAGCTGGCCTACTCCTGGCCAACCCGTGAGAGGCTCCCGAATACCCCCCCCTGGTATAGTCCGGATCCGCTGGGTCCCTGGCCATACGCAAGTCCCTGGAAATGAGGCTGCTGACCAGGCAGCTAAGGAGGGTGCTGCCCTCCCCCCTCCTAACTCCCTACCTCTCTCCCTAGCCACCCTGAAAAGACAAGCTAAGGATAAAGGACCTGCGGCAGCAGGCACGCTCTGGCGTACAGTAGCCCCAAAGTCCTACCAGGAACTAGAGATAACAACCTCCCCCCTCCCACCAGATGAGCTGAAGCTTAGACGCCATATACTAGGCCGAATCCTAGCCGCTAGGTCGGGCCACGGTGACTTCGCTGATTACCACGAGCGCTTCAGCCATGAGGACGCCTACCTGCTATGCAGCTGCGGGACCCGTAAAGGACGACTGCACTTCTTCTTTTGCCGTAGGGCTAAGAGACGCAGCCCTCGGCCCCCTGGGGCCCCCTCGCTAGTCCTTCCCACCTTACTTGGCACCCCTAGGGGTGTCAGAGAACTGGCTTCCTGGCTAGACAAGACCCGCTTCTTCGAGGATATTTGCCCTCGGTACCCCCTTCCTAGCAGAGGCTAGCTGTATAACAACCTCTCTTTTGTTCTATAATATTATTAGTATATCCCTGATGTAGGGCGGAGGTTAGGAGCGCTGAAGGACCTACTGCAGCTGGCAGACACACTTAACCCTGACATAGTGCAGGCTACCCTTCTGACTATAGTGATATGGAACACGCACTACAAGTCACGTCATGTATTATTAGTCTTCTTAGATACTGAAACCCAGGACTTAACTCCTGGCGGCCTTTGCCCTCTATAGGGATTGGCAGGACCGCGTGCTAGTCACGAGCCTGCGGCCGTTAAATAGCAACACACACACACACACACGCTAACTTAAAGTATATAAGTATGAATATAACTAATACTATCTCCTTATAGTGCGATATTACTTACTTATTGCCTACAGAGTAATTTTATACTAATAAATAAAAGACTATATATTGTTACGGGTTGGACCCGTGAGATGTCTTGGTGCCTAGGGCACCTGCAATTCCTTTCTGAATTATCGTACGATCAATACGTTGCCTAGGCAACATATCGGAATATTTGTATTTATACTAGAGTAGTAGAGAATTCTTCTCTCTTTAGTTTTCTTCTCCTTGTTAATATAGAGGTTCATTGTTGACCGCAGACATCCATTGCAACCCCTCACATATATTATAAATTTATTACGTGCTTTAGGAGACAAGTATACATTATATGGTAACTAATTTAGGCAGTAAAGGCATTAAATAGTGAGTTTTATAGGGAGGTTAGTAAGAGAGCGCTATAAAATTAGTGAGTATGCCCTATAAATTTAGTGAGTGCTCACTAAATCTAGATGATGACTAATATCCACATACTATTTGGCCGAAAATGGTAATTGATCTGCTGGTATGTGGATGTATCACGACCCTCATACGAGCCGGGATATAAGCTAGGCTGTATCGATACTAGTATTGAAAGTATAGATACCTTACGATACTGGCATCGATATCGCGTATCGATACGAGCCTGCTAAGCTCCACCGGTTTCTGCCCTTCTCCCCCTCATTCATCCTCTCCTCCTTTTTAGGCATGGACCTCAGTCATGGCGCAAACACTCCACTCTGAATTCAGTACCAGTTCCGAGATGTCAACAGATATGTGTGATGAATGCAGACAAATCGGAAGTACCGTAGCCTCACGCATGATCTTCGGGTCATTGAAGAATTCCTGTATGACGCTCATCAGAATACGTTCAAGCTTCAAAAGCATGATCGCAACGGCAGGAAATGGTTGCCCGTCTTGCAAATTCTTCCTGGCACAATTTGAAAGAGGCCCAGATTCAAGTCCTCCCTGGGAAAGGGGCCACACAGAACTCCCGGTATTCCTACGCTTGAGACACCTATATAACTCTCGACGGTACTTCTGCGATGCATATCTAGAAGTTCTAAACCTACAAGCGAATTTAATTAGAGTTGTTCCAAGCCCCTGGTTGCATATATGTGCTCAACCTGGTATTTGTCCTAGCTACCTTTAAAAGGAGGCTACTCACCAGCCTAGATGATCCTCTGGCTGCCAATATCTCCGGTAGATATCCAAGTAGCACGCCTATTGACGAGACATGTTTGTCTACTATCACTCAGTGGGTTGACACTTGCGTTGTGAATCATCCATCGTGTACGCCTGAAGCTTCAAAGGATTGGAATATGCCAACTCGGGTTATCGATGTTGGACTTCCTACATCATCTTCCAATGTGCGCCTTATTGCCACTTCAGAAGACCAAATCGAACCATGGATTGCATTGAGTTACTGCTGGGGTACGGATACCGAGTTCTTCAAGACAACGATGGCCAATGTGGACGACTTGCAAGGATCCATTGACTTTGGAAGCCTTCCTCGAACAGTTCAGGACGCAATAAAAGTCACTCGCCGCTTGAACTACCGATACTTGTGTAAGCTCTCCTGGCCACCTCTTTCGTGTTGGCGCAGCTTATAATCATTTAGGGGTCGATGCCTTATGTATAATACAAGACGATCCATCGGACAAATTGCGTGAAATAGACAACATGCGCAACATTTACCGAAATGCAACTCTTACCATTGCTGCAGACAATTCCGGATCAGTGAATGATGGTTTTCTCAGAGATCGTCAATTCAGCTTTCCGGCGTTCGCCTCCTTCCGTTACTCAGACGCCGAGGGCAATTCCCTGGGTTGCTTCATGTTGTCCGAACCCTTCCATGACAGAAATTATGGCTCTGCCCTGGATCACCGAGGATGGGCGCTTCAAGAACTTATCATTTCCCCGAGGACTTCACATTTCGGAAGGCAGCAGCTTTTCTGGAACTGCCAGACCAGATTTTGCTCCGAGGCTGAGCCTACCTTGGCCCATACTATGCATACAGAACGGAAGCCGTCGTTGTATCCAAACATCAAGTCTTTTTTCCTGGGCGCCTACGCCAGGGACAATTACATTACTACGTCCTTGAGAGTTTCTCCGGTTCATCGATCAAACTGGATGCTGGAGCGTTGGTACAGTATTGTGGAAGATTATGAAAAGCGATTGTTATCGGATGGTGATGACCTATTTCCCGCAATTGCGGGACTCGCCGAAGAAATTGAACGACAGACAGGTCTCACTTATTTGGCCGGGTTGTGGGAGGAAGACATTCACCAAGGACTCTTATGGATTTCTTTTAGAGCAGTCAACGCCCCAATGCTGTATCGAGCACCTTCTTGGAGCTGGGCCGCAGCTCCACGGCTTGAATCACACAAGCCAGAGGAGTCAGGCTCCTATCTTCGGGTTACCGAAGAGTCGAAGCATAGAGGATCTTCTCCCCCCCCCTTATCTTCACTGCAAACTCATTGAAGTCTGCATCCAACACAAGGGTGACAAGATCTTCAGTCAACCACGTGTAGGGTCTTTCATCACGATCCGAAGCATGTGGACATTGGCAGATCAATGGCAAAACCGTCAGGCTCCCTTTTTCAACAGACCTGATACTGGTTCATGGGACCCTGTGAAAGCCTCTACATGGAGGCAATTTAAAGATATTCCAGAGCCGCTCCCATTTCCAGGACAGATCGTCTGCGACCTCGATTCCATGTACAACCCCACCGAAGACCCTGACCCTCCCTTCCCTCCAAGCACGGGGTTTTTGCTCATCTCGGAATATCCAATCAGGGGAGAATACTTCGACAAGCGCCTTTTCCTTCCATCAATCCTTTGGTGTCTTGTTCTGGAGTCTCGACCACACGGACAAGGGGGATTTGTTCGGAAAGGAGTCGTGCGGATTCCGAGAAAGGAAACCTACCCTCCAGAACCTGTGTGGATTGAGAAAACGGTCGAAATATTCTGAATTATATCAGATTTTGAAATTAGACATCAACTTGGCGTTCTGCGACACCGTGGATGGGTTCACCTACAGGCCTCGAAAGCACTGGTGCTTCTTAGCCGAAATTATTGATATCGAAAATTCATCGTTCGGGATATGGCAAATGCTAAGGTGCAAGTCACCTTTTACACTAATGGCTGAGGCTTAGAGTTTGCGCCCTCTCAGCTGCGACCAGATATACTGTAGCAACCCTGTATGCACAGCAGCATGACTTTCTTGATTTCACGACCGGGATTCGCCAGGAAGAATATTGTGGAATAAAAGTAGGACTTACGGCACCGTCGTAGTTCGGAATTCTAAATTCTTCTCAGTTCTTTCCCGCAGCCCTGGATGAGTTGCTCAGATTGAGCGACCGAGTCCATCAATACTCCACGGAACTCGACGGCAAGAGGATCTGTCACGGCTGCGATGAGAAGAAGACGTCCTTCCAGAAGTGCGCCAAATACTCACTGTTTTGGTACTGGAACAAGGTAAGAGTCACAGGCCGGATATTCGCGCCAAGTTCTAGCGATGTCAGTCTTGCCAGGCCAATGGCTGGAATGGTAGAGGCCACAAGCATGATTGTAAGCTCGTCAGGGATAATGACGTGTACGCAATGTTTCTCATGGACTAGGACCATTTCGAAGACTTTGTCAAGTTTCCTCTCCATGACACGTCAACTGAAGTCGTAACCCTGGAAGCGGACAGAGCTGATCCAGCTATGTGTGGTGACGATTACTCCGCTGGGAGTGGAGTTGAAGCTATGAAGACAACTATAGACAATAAGCAGGGGAAGGAGGGAAATTACTCTCTAGAATTAGAGGATCTCCTCAAAGATATCGATTTCAATTCCACGACTGACTCAGGACCAACACGCCAGATACAGGACTTGAAGAATTGGCCCTTTGTGGGCAAGACGCCGGTACCTTCCTTGGTAGGGCCGTGCACTTCTTGAGCCACACTAAACGTCAGCGTGTTGATCGCTTCTGAAATATCATCGGAGGAGCAGACTAAGAGTAAACTACTCAGTAACACACCATGAATGCCAAGTGCCAGCATCAATCGGTAACCCCACCTTCTACAATCTCTACTACCGCTAACGTACTTCATAAGCGAGCTGCGCATATATGCGAGCTGCGCACCTGATTTTACACCAATATTATCAAAATTGCATATTTATATATCAACAACAGCAGAACCTATTACTTACATAATATACCTATATATTAATCTATAGTCTAGAAATATCAGGTTTAATTTATAGGCAATAAAAATAGATAAATTGCTTACAAAGTTAGAAAATCTCTAAAAATCCCGCTTTTTAACCCCTAATTTTAATATATAAGCATTTCTAGCTATTTAAGATCTTTAAACTTAGCTTATGATTATTATAGTAGATAAAAAGCTTCAAATCTCAGTTTTGAAGCCTATATGTATTGTTGTTGTTAATATTACAGAAGTCAATTTTCGATGATTTTGGTGTAAAATCGGGGTGCGCAGCTCGCATATATGCGCAGCTCGCTTATGAAGTACGTTACCCAAGAGAGACCCTTGTCTTCCAAGTCCAGTTTGGCTCTCTCGCAGCATCTATCACCTGGCGACTCCCTAATGCCGCCCATCCCGGGTCCACACTCTCGATACAAGAATTCCGTTATAGGTAGCCGCTTCAGCAGAGACCATACTCTTGGTGCGGCAACACTGATTTCCCAGCATGGCGATACGAACCGCCCTTGGGTACCCCGCATCTGTTTTGACCTTCGTGCTGACTGTGTCGGATGCCAGGGAGCCATGACCCTCCAGCGCCAAGCTACTGCCGTCCCGGGGACCTTATCCTAATTCCTGATGACCCTCTCTCATTTCTTCTGCTCTTACAATTCAACCGACATGGCAAAGGAGATGCACAGGATATTCAGCGCGACAAGGGTTGTCCTTCACGATCCAGGCGGAATCGGCAAGATACGATTAATATTGCCTATGAAACACGTAGTACACACTATGAACTCCAGAACCCTTCATACCTGCTAAAAAGAGTCATCATCCGAATCAAAATAGTAGTCAGGCTCTTCTTCGGTAGTCACATCCATCTCATCGTCAGCATTTCCCCCCTTCTCCCACTGATCAAGTTTCGGTCTTTGCTTGAGCGTTAGCCCGAATTGCTCCTCGTACGCAACACGGATCATCCGTTTTGTACGGTACTTAAACGTCCCTGGATGAGATACCACGAACATTACTGCATTGAAAAGTTTCATTTTGTCCTTTGTCTCGTCTCCATACTGAGGGTACAATATCAGATGTAAGAGCTGGAAAGCTGTATCGCGGGCCAAGCTCTTGTTTCCGGAAATTCGTTGTCTTTCTTCAGGGTCGTAGTCTGCTTTACCAGCTTTGAGATTGGCAATTACCTGGTCGATAGACAGGTTGCTAAGAACATTAACGTTGAGGAATTTGTACGTTTGGAAGAGAGTACGGTAGTGGGAGAGGTCAGAAGGCAGAATCGAAAACATTGGCGGTAGCCGGATTCAACTCCTTTGAGGGCCACATCGAAGAGATTGATCGGCCCGTGAATGATCTCAGCTGCTTGCGGCTGAGAAGCCTTTTCGTGTCGAACATAGGATTCCAAGTAAGGCATCTTAGACATATCAATGCTGTAATTTATGCCTCCGATTCTGATTGTAGCTTTATGACTATCTCCCGTGGTTCTTATCTGCAAAGCCTCTGCGTCAGCGCTATAGTCACAATCGCGAAAGTATCTTACCGTAGATATGGTCTTTTGCCCTGTTTGAGCAATCTCGGGTTCTTGTGCAGAGCCATCTTGCGTTCCAACCCCCTTGTCAAGATTATACACGTCATCCCATTTCGAATACAGGTCTTTTGGCAGCATTTCTTTCCTTGTAGCCTTAGAGAGCATCAACCTATCTCTCTCTGCATTATACCTAAGGACAACATTACCATCACACTCTTTCCCAAAAGTGATGATCTTCTTTATCAGTGCGGCTAGTTTCCTTAGGTCGTTCTGCTTGCGTGCTTCCCAAGTTTTAATTGTAGCGGCGATATCTTCCACCACTGGCTTCTGAAAGGTACCTTTCTGGTGGTATGCTCGCACAAGCTTAGGGGTTTGAGATACCCAGAGCTGTGGGGCGATCTCTTGAATGTCAAGCGGCTTATGTGAAACTCGAGTTTTGATTTCAAGAGTTGATTCCAGCGGTACCACCTTTCCATCCTCTTTAATTATTAACTTGGACCCAGTAGGAGAGGTAATGGGGTCGTTCTCGGCTGAAGATAGAGATAATGCCCCTAACATGCTTGAGACGTCGTCGTGTGCGGGGCTTTTTGCCTTGGAAGAGGTCATTCTCGTGTCAATGTTGATATAACCGTCTGTCTCGTGGCGGACAATAAAATTCAAGTCACTGAAGCGGTATGAGATGATTCTGTGATGTCCAGTGCTGCCGCGGACTTGGGTGACAGTATAGGCTTTCTCAAATTCATGACCGTAGCCCCTAAACTCGTGCGGCCCGATATATTCCATAGTCTTGGCCTCGTCACGGCAGAATATTGCCGTATTCTTTGTTACCTCAATGTTGATGGCGAGCTGCATTCTGAGCGATATAGATGAGGCCAGAGTCCTTTTTCAGATGTGGAGAAACTCCCTCAGCCGACCAAAGAGCAGGGCTGCCAGGGACAGCAATTGTAGGCTTGTCCTGAGGTGCCTCAAGCCAATTGTAAGAGGACAGGTGCTCTACATCAGTGATTGAAGCCGACGCTGGGGTACCGACTTCTTGGAGATCCATGCGAGAGATCTCGAATATGGTAATAGGGCCCATGATTGAAACTTGTTGTGAACAAGGTTGATCTAGAGACCATGGTGTGGCATGCGAAAATCAAGAGTAAAAATTTTGCTGCAGGCTGTGTCAGTCTCCTCTTTTCAACTCGTCGAGCGATCGACGTTGCACAACATACTGTACTCCTGTACCACCAATCAGGCTCTAAGGAGGCGGGTCAATAAAGCCAAACATTCTGTCATCATGAGATAAGTCAAAGATAGCCGCTCGAGCTGGAAGGTTAATCCAAATACGGGGAGTATGATGAACATGCTCCAAGATCAATGGGCGCCATACGATAAGGATTGTGGGTGGAGTGGGCATTGCGCCGATGGAGGTGGGTACGAGGCTCTTTCCTTCGGACAAGCTGTATCAATTCTGGCAAGGGAAGGACCTGACAGTTCTAGAACAATTAACGAGACTCAGTTATGTATTCCATTTATCTAGCATATCCGTGTAGCCACTTGATCCCACTGGACTCTTGCGTGTCCGACTAAATCATGCTAGAAAGATCCAGCGTCACATAGCCTTACGACGACAGCTCCGTGAAACAAAGCTGCGCGCGATCTGATCGTTGAACAGACTCATATCCGCAGTCATCCTGCGATATGGTACCGGACTACCGATGTTTGAGTGTTGACATCAGCACCACTTTGGATCAGAGCCTCCACAATCACAAGGTGTCCTTGTCACGAGGCCAAGTGGAGCGCCGTAGCGCCCGTGGCGCGCTTATTCTCTAACGTTGCCTGAAGGTTTACTCCTAAGTGGAGGAACTTTAGAACCGTATTGGCAAGTCCGTGATATGGAGCCCAAGGGAGGGCAGAATGATTGCTTGTCTGCACATAATATTGGTATAAGTACTCGTCCAGCAAACAATAGAGCCGAAGATTAGTGCAAGCAAACGCATTGATGGCACTTCCGCATCCCAAATTGCTTGCTACAGACAGGAGCTCATTTGGAAGGGCGAGTAGAGACATCATAACAATAGGCGTAGGTGTGGTGCAGTTTGTTCTCGGCAGGTGTCGCATTGAGGTTGTCTGTCTTGGTTATTAACGTCCTCCAATTCATTGTCACATCGTGCGGAACATATTTCGTAGACTAGGTGTAATTATGAAACCGCTTGATAGAGCGCTAGGGACGGAATTGTCTCGGTAGTGGTCTCGGGTGATAAAACGTCCAGATGGGTCTCTCTGGACCATAACAACGAACTAAGCAATCGAGACAACCGAGTAGATCTGTTGGCCGCTGTGAGACAGGTTTACTCACTAGAATGAGTAGTATTGTTATGCAGAGCCGGTTATTCGGTCAAGCATTTTCGGCGATATGCAGATAGAGATGCAGCTTCCCGGGCGGTGAAAAGAACACAGTTTTCTTTGCTACGACACACTCGCAACACTCTGTCATCACAAGCGCATATGTGGTAGCAACTTATGGCTGAACTAAAGGACAATACTTTGACCAGCGACCCTTATGGAGATAGTCATCCAAAACGCCGAGCGTGGGCAGAGCCGGACATCTTTGGGAGCGGGGGCCAGATCATGAAAAGATGCAAGATACCAGCCGTAACAAATCCAGTCAATACACTAAATGCCACCCCTGCCACCCTGGGCAGTCGCAAATCATCTGTCCTGGCAATACCCCATTCCACTGATACTATTCACCAACTCAGCTCGAAATTAACAGCAATAGTAGAAGTGATCGTTGCGGGCAAAAGCATCGCTGTGGCTACAGCATTCTCAGCGGCCCCAGTACAAGAAAGAAGCGCATCTAGGGCAGCTGAAGCTCAGATGACTCCAATGGAAAAGGTAGCTTGGACGGCATTCATAGAAGGAACCTGGCGCCTTCCTGAAATCGATTGGGACGATAGTCTTGCGCCTGCGCCCACATCTTCGAAGTCCCTCAAAATCGCACAACGCCGTACAGAAGCTTTAAATCAACTATACAAAACTGACCGGGCACATGAAGGACACATTGTCTGGATAATACAAAACCGGATTGAATTATTACCTCTTATCAAGGCTATGGCTCGTGTGATCGGATCAGAAAGAAATCTTGTTGGTGGGCGTGTTGAATGGAGCCCAACTGAGTTTGCAGATCTGCAATCAATCAACAAGATACTGTCTACGTCGGAACAGATCTGTCAAGGACGTGGTAAAATGGTGCTCTCATCTAATATTCCTGGGGCTATTAATGCCCTGCAAATCAAACGGCGCCATCTTAAAGCATCGATATCAAAATAATCAACATCTTTCATAGGACGAACTTTTAGGGACATATTAGGATAGAAAATGTTCCGCAAGGAATAATGCGGCTGCTTTCCGTACCCAGTGATCTCCGAAGCGGAATCTGAGCTGAGGCTCATCATCAAACCCCCTTAGGTGACGGGTTAAAATGGTCGTCTTGTGTGCCGTTCTACGCAACCACTTAGTTCTGCGCACAGCAAGCTGTGGTTAGCCCCTTCTCTGTGCTTCCGCCATACACAGTCGTTCGGTGGAAACTCTGCTCATTTTATTCATGGCCTGTACGAAACGTAGCCAAGTCCAATTGCCGTTACTCATCTCTGACCGCTCAATACTCACTTGGCCGATGTCCACTTGGAGACCTGCGGACGTAATTGCGGATGGCAAGAATGTAGGTATATTTGTGGAGTTTTTAAGCTGGTTGTAACAGAAGCGTCGCAACCTCAACCAAACACAATTTAATTCGTCTAGTCTCTATATCGGATCTACGATACAAACACAGTCGCCTCAGTCATACTACTTCTGGCAGACGAGCGAGTATACCCCAGCCTCTTCACCTATGGGGTTGAATCTGATGTTGCACATCGCTGCCACCACCCCAATGTTCTCAGCAGACATTTGTCCTATAATCACCACGGACCTTCTTCCAGCTACCGAAGCTAATATAAGAACCTTGAACTCTGTAACATTTATTTCTTTTCATTTCTATTTTATAGAGGGTTAAGGGAGTCTCTGCTTTTATTCTAACTT
The DNA here is from genome assembly GCA_000827325.1 of Oidiodendron maius Zn. Lineage (NCBI taxonomy): Eukaryota > Fungi > Ascomycota > Leotiomycetes > Myxotrichaceae > Oidiodendron > Oidiodendron maius. Next base: position 10,758 of record KN832902.1, read on the forward strand.
AGCACTAGATATCTGGTACCCCTGCGACAATTATATACTAGAAGTAAGGAGAATTACACCAAGTAAACTACGTACAGTAAAACTGTTCCCTCCAAATCTGTTATTTTCATTCTCATTAGCCCCAAGGTCTCACTTTGTTGATGACATTGGCTGGTTCTCATAGCAAGGGTCTCGACGAACTTAATCGTATCTGGTCAATTGATCCGAACATCCTGGTCACAACTGAGTTCAAGATTCCATGCGAAGGGGAAGCTGTTTTTGTGTAACGTTATGTCAAACTCTTAGTTTGAGATCTGATGGTTCCAGGTCGGATTGCGAACACGGGTAAGCTTAATCAGATAATGCAAACCGATTAAAGGTTATTTTATATTTTAGAGTAAGGTCCATCCCTGCGTGCCGGAAAACCTTCCGTGCCGAAAAAAATGACAGGTACTTTGACTTTAAGCAACTCAAAATCTATGTATACCTCAATACCTCAATACCTCTTATAGTGTTTTATAAATTATATCCTATAGTCACCCCCGGACACCCTAAACCCCTCCCACTAGAAAATTATGCCTGTATCGTCGCCCTCCTGCCTGATTCGTACAGAGTCTCCATTTGTAATAAAAATATTTCTTCCTCTATAGCTCCACCATGGAGCTCTTACTATCTCTAATATATATAAAGGGGTTGTATCCAAGCTGTAAGACCTCACAACTATGCAGGAGATCGTCCTCAGCCTTATGGCTACTGTGGCGTGCAAATTTATATAAGGTCGCTATGCTGATAAGTACCTCTAATAGGAAAACTAGCTATCTCCGGTTAGTGCAAGATTACCCTAGCTTGTTTATACTATAATATTTTTGGTAAGATACGACGTAATTCAGCTTATATAATCATTGCCAAGCTTTGATCGTTTAACTGTGGCTGACACGTAGCTAAACGTACCCCGCGCGGCTTGACATAGAGCTGACACGTGCGCGCCAGATCAGCCCCCAACACCAGATCAGCACCAGCATTTAATAATGCTACAGCACTCGAGCGCAGCCTGTCGAGAGCCAACGAGATGCACAGTGCTAGAGGCAAATCCTTTTCAAGATTTTGGTCACCTAGCAGCGCTGGAGGTCTAATTTGTGGTAAAGGTCTGCCGAGTTTGCTACAAAAGATCCGGACCAGATCTGCGTGCTAGTTTATAGGCAGGTCTGGTGAGTGCCTTGTCTCGCAGGGGGCCTTCTATGCTAACCGTTGTAATTTCACATCTACGAGCTCCTTCGATGGTTCGATACTGAGCTTATCATTTCCCAAATGGATCCCCTCAGCGCAACCGCAAGCGTCATCGCTGTCCTTCAGCTGTCCTCCGAAGTCATCAAATACATCAACTCGGCCAGTGGCGCAACGAAAGAGAGAAAACGCCTTCGCGAGGAGCTGCGAGCGTGCGAAAATATCCTCCAACAACTCAAAGACGAGGCCGATGATTCAGAAGGGGGCAAGCTGTGGTCGGAGACTATCAAAGCCCTCGAGGCTCCAGAGGCACCACTGGGTCGACTTTGGATTGCCTTACGCAAGATCGAGGCTAGGCTCCAGTCTAAAGATGGAATAAGGAAGACATTGGGTAGCGTAGAATGGCCTTTTCACGAGAAAGGGATAAAAGAGATCTATACAACAATTGAGCGCGAAAAGTCTCTGCTGGAGCTAGCTTTGGCCAACAACTCCCGAAAGCTGCTCCAAGAGATTAAGAGGACTTCGGACGAGAATAAGAGGCAGCTTGTGAAGCTGATCCAGGTGATCAAGAGAAGTTCAAATGAAAGTGAGGGCCAATTTTCGGAGCTAAAATATGACCTAGCGATCCTTCAGGATTCGCAAGCAGGCCTGCACAATGGCCTAGATCGACTTAATCGCCGCCAAGAAAATCGAAATCTCCTTGAGCAGCGATTGACTATTCTCAATTGGCTGACGCCAATCGATTACGTCGCACAACAAAGCGACTTCATCAATCGGAGACAGGCAGGAACTGGTCAATGGCTCCTGGACTCGCTGGAGTTCAAGACATGGGTGGAGGCTGAAAAGCAGACATTATTCTGCCCAGGCATACCCGGAGCCGGAAAGACAATCATCACGTCCATTGTGATTGAAGAGCTCCTCTCTCACGTCGAAAACAACCAGAGCATGGGTGTCGCATACCTCTACTGCGACTTCCGGCGGCAAGATGAACAGAAGGCCGAAGATCTTCTCGTGAGTCTACTAAAACAGCTGACTCAAGATTGGCCTTCGCTACCGAAGTCCGTGAAATCTCTCTACGACAATCACCAAAAAAGACATACGCGACCATCGTTTAATGAAATCTCGAGAACTCTCCAATCCATAGCCTCCTTATATTCTCGAATCTTCATTATAGTCGACGCGCTTGATGAATGCCAACTAGCCGGCGGCTGTCGAGCAAAATTTTTGTCAGAAATCTTCAACCTTCAGGCCGAGTGTGGACTCAGCCTCTTTACAACTTCGAGATTCATCCCAGAGATCATGGAGAGATTTAAAAAGAGCCTATCATTAGAGATCCGGGCCAGTGAACAAGACGTGCGAAGATATGTAGACGGCCATATATCGCACTTACCCTCTTTTATCGGACGCTGCCCGGATCTGCAAGAGGAAGTCAAGACTGGGATCGTCAAGGTTGTTGATGGCATGTATGCGGCTCTTGTGAATTAACGGAAATGTACTGACCGTTTTAGGTTTTTGCTTGCACAGCTCCATCTTGAGTCCTTGGTTGGGAAGAGATCCGTTAAAGCAGTTCGAGCTGCTTTGACAAGACTGCCTACTGGTTCCAAAGCGTACGACCGTGCATACAACGACGCAATGGAGCGAATCGAAGGCCAGGTTACTGATCAGGAAGAGCTTGCCAAGCAGGTCCTGTCATGGATCACCCGTGCAAAGAGGCAATTGACTACGTCGGAACTTCATCACGCGCTTGCTGTGGAAGCCGGCGAACAAGAGCTTGACGAAGACAACCTTCCATATATCGAAGACATGATCTCGTTGTGTGCTGGATTGGTTACCGTTGACAAGGAAAGCGGTGTGATAAGGCTAGTCCACTACACGACGCAGGACTTCTTTATGCGAACGTGGAAACAGTGGTTCCCGAATTCAGAGACCGATATCACGATGATCTGCAGTACGTACCTTTCATTTAAGGTATTTCAAAATGGACCATGCAAAACGGACAAGGAGTTTGAAGAGCGGTTACGATCTAATCGGCTATATAACTACGCGGCACAAAACTGGGGATTACACGCTCAACAAGTTCAAAAGCCTTGCCAAGAAGTTATTAACTTCTTAAAGTCCGGTGGTAACGTCGAAGCGTCAAGTCAAGCATTATTTGTAAACAAACAAGTAATAATAGCTGGTGAGGGCTACAATGCAGGGTTTCCAAGGCATATGACAGGACTTCACTTAGCAGCATACTTTGGAGTCGACTACGCTGCGCAACTCTTACTCGATAATATTAGCCCGAATATGAAGGATGGATATGGTCGAACACCGCTCTCCTATGCTGCTGACAAAGGGCATTATGCCTTTATCCAAATACTACTGGAAGCGCGAGCGGACACGGAGCTGAAGGACAGAGATTATCGGACGCCGGTATCTTATTCTGCCTCAAATGGCCATGAAGATGCCATGAAGCTGCTGCTTGAGAAGGGCAGGGTTGATATCGACTCGAGCGATATCCGGGGGCGAACCCCACTAGCGTGGGCTGCCATGAATGGGCATGAAGCAATCGTAAAACTGCTGCTTGAGACGGGCAAAGTTGATTTTGACTCAAAGGATGAGGAAGGGCGAACCCCACTAGCATGGGCTGCCATGAACGGCCACGAAACAGTCGTGGAGTTATTGTTGGCAACCAAAAAAGTGGATGCTGACTCAGTAACGACCAATTATTACCAAGGTGAGATGCCATTATCTCTTGACCTGAAAGAGCAATGGAGCTTACATGAAGTTGTTATTAGCGATGGGTCGGCCATGGGTCATTGGTGGCATTGATTCATTTCGGACGCCACTATCGTGGGCTGCTGAGAACGGCCATAGGATTATTGTAAAGCTCCTGCTTAAGACGGGCAAGGTGGATGTTGACTCGAGGGATGAATACGGGCGAACGCCACTATCGTGGGCCGCCGAGAAAGGTCATGGAGCGGTCGTGAAGCTACTTTTGGAGACTGGTAAGGTTGACGCCGACTCGAAATCCACTGGTAGGTTTAGCGCAGGTCGGACACCCCTATCATTCGCTGCTGGAAATGGCCATGAAGCAGTCGTACGTCAGCTACTGAAGACGGGTAAAGTTGATGCCGACTCGAAGAATACTGGTGTATATCTTCCTGGTCGGACGCCCCTATCATGGGCTGCTGAAAATGGAGAAGAAGCAGTAGTAAAGATATTGCTAGAAATAGGACATGTCAATGTCGACTCGATGTCAACTGGCGAGTATGTGCCTGATTTAGCTCCCTTATATTGGCTTGGGGAGGGCCATAGAGCAGTCGTTGAGTCTGAGACCACTGGAGAGTATTTCGTGGGCCGGACGCCGCTATCGTGGGCTGCTGAACGTGGGCACGAGCCTATCGTCCAACTATTGCTTAATAAGGGAGCCAATGCCGACTCGAAGGATAAGGATGGCTGGACACCACTGTCTTGGGCAACCAGGAATGGGCATGAGGCTGTCATCAAGCTGCTGCTCGCAACACCAGCATCGAGGCTGACTGAAAGACTACTAGGTGAACATGCGGGTCCGACCTAATGTTTGCATTAGCTGTTAAAAGCTAAAGTCAAAGTTTAATTTATTTGCTATTTTAATTATCAGAATGGGTAGAGAATTGAAGGATTGTAAGACTTTTAATTATATATAGAATTCTATGATAGTGCTGACAAGCAGCGAAATAGAGTAAGTTATGGATTTTCTTTTTTTTTAATCAAAAATGGCGCGAAGCCGATTTAGATTCTACTATAGAAACAAAACATTATATACATGTAGAGCATAACCATACCTTACTTACCCTTCGTACCTTGGGGATGGGGACTGGAACGACTGAGCGGCAGCTCTGTCCCAAGCTCGACACGGGCTGTTCTGGAAACTTCTACATGCGACGCCACCCCATGCCGCGCCACACCACACTTCTTTGCGCCACACTTTCCCGTGACATAAAAAGTGATAATAAACTACGATTAGCGTGGTATAAAAGGCTAAAGGGAGAACATGATCCTCTGCATCAATCCCAACTGCAATAAGAAGCGTAAGGTTATATCGAGATCGAGTATGAGTACCATCAAAGGCATAAAAGGGTCGTAGAGTCTGGATTCCTGTATTAATCGGTCCAAATACCACAAAAAGGGCCTCAAAATTCCCCTCTTCAGATGCCTGCCATGTAGCATAAGAGCTATCCCCTTGAGCTATCTTAACTTGCTCAATCCAAGAGGGTATTAGCTTAAAGCTAGCACCTTCATCACCATCAAGGGTATCCCAAAGTCGCTCTCTTGCCCTCCATGCCGAGATATATGGCACACCTGGAAGTTTATGATATATTGCAGCTCGTTGACGTAGCTCTTTTGGTTTGATATGTCGATTAATCGTAACATCTCGTTCAATAAGGCTTGCAAGATACCAAGAAGAGTGCCGCTGCTTAAATCCACTATGAGTAGAAGGAGGGCAGTCATGGGGAGTATATATAATAATGCCGAAAAATCCATCCTTTTGCCGTGCAATTCGAATATAGAAGGAGCAGGTCTTTGAAAGGCAGTGGAGGTGAAGTCGTGTCTTATTATTATGTGTAGAAGGAGCCCAAGACTCGCCGCGATCAAGGATCCAGGTCTTTACTGCTTTCTTTGCATCAGTAATACTAGCCCAAGACTTAGACGTAATATCACTAGCAGCTGGAAAGGACCACTGCTCTTCAATTGACTCCATACTGTAGAAAAGGTGGTGCAAAAGGTGTTGCAAAAGGTGGCGATAATAGTCTAAAAATCATAAGTAAATAACGCGACGCGTTGTTTATGTAGGGGTACTTAAGTTTATACTAACTATATAGGTAATTAGAGAGTATATAGGCATACCTTAGATACCACAGAGTTGGCCTAGAATACCCTGAAAGTGCGGTTCTAGTAATTAAGTGATATGTGGGTGCGGTTTCAGTAATTTACGGAAATGTGAGTGCGGTATTAGTAATTTGCCGAATAAATAAAGGTAAGTTGGCCACAACTTCTGGACGCCTCCATCGATGCAGGCGACAGGACAATGGTTGCTAGATGACCACTCCCTTAATCCGCACCTGCTAAATTACTTAGTTAGTGTCTATCAATGAGAACATTCAATTAGACGACCTCTTTCCTCAATTCTCAAAGCTGGCACCCAAGCTACGCCTCCTCGTTTGGACACATACCTGGCCAGCACCCCGAATGATCGAGGCAGCCCTCTGTGAACATGAAATAGCCCCCGATGAATATAGAGACATTATAATATTACGTTTTGCAGACCCATTATCGGTGGTGCTGGATGACGATGGTTTCTGTCGAAAGCTGTCGGAGAGGGTCCGTTGGTGCACTGTCGTCCCCCCGTGTCTCTTCAAGTTTGTCGTGGGTCTCGGATGCATACATTGAGCAAGTACTGTCGAATAGAACATACAGCAGCCAAAGAAGGCTCTTTTTACTTCAACCCATATCGCGATGTACTCTGGTTGAGCACGGACTTTACTGAGTATCTTCAACAGCTGACGCAATGTTATGGAGAGCAGCTGAACGGTATTAAGACATTGCTCGTCGGGGAGGCTCGGTGGGACGAGACTACACCGGCTGAATTCACTTCTTCGTACCTGGAGCCATTTGGGGGCCTTAAAGTCATTCTGCTTCTGCTTTATACTGACGATGAAGACGGTTATGAAGGCACCGAAGACGGGGAAGATGCGGATGGCGAGAATGGTGGTGGAGTAGGCGGACTTGGCAGCGACAAAGGAGAAATCAAGGCTGGAGAGCTCTATGCGCGTGCTGACAAGTTTAAAGCTGAGTACGCGGAGTTCTTAGAACATCATAATCGGCCAGCAAAGAGCTTCCGGTGCGTGGACTGCAGTTCAACATTCTACTAAACCGCGAGCGCCATCTCATCCCTCTCTACATCCGAATCCTCCCATGCTCATACCAGTTGCATAATCTGTTGGTCTGCTGCCTCAGAGACGAGCACATCCTTTACTACGAAGACAAACCCAGTCGCTCGTAAGATCACAGCAGGCTTTCTAGAATTCATCCGCCCGACACTCCTGCCCACTTCAGTATCAACGCCTTGCAACGAGGTTATATCCACTTCTGTCGTCTCGAAATATCGTACAAGAATACCAGAGTCGCACTGGCAACGCCGACCAACAGACGATCCAGGAACGAAGCTCAACTATCATTCATGACCAGCACGAAGGTTGCCTCTCAGATCCTCCACCCCAAGGCACGTCGGCCGTTGAACAGGGAGCTGGATGGAGGCCGATAATACCAAGCATGCTGTAAGGACACAGACTTCAGGAGGATGCTTACGGCTAATGCGCACGCAATTTGTCAATTTTTGCATGCTATAGCTCCTCGTCTTCGAAATCCAATTCTACTTTGTACAACATCCCCTTCCGCCTCTGCTGAATTTTCTCTTTCCATCTCTCTTTCCATCTCACTTTCCATCTCTCTTTCCATCTCTCTATCCAGAGCTGCTTTAGTTCCGGCTCCTCATCAGCCTGCGTTCGGATACTGACAGCGCCATCCTGCGGCAGAGGCTGCTGCAAGATCATGCCCCAACCCTGACGACTCGTCTACTTGTGGTAGAGCCGCGCCGAGGAACTCCGTCACGCAGGACTCGATAGGTATGTTCATGTCGAAGGAGTAGTCCATTTTCAAGCACGCGGGGTTGTTCGCTAGCTGGCACAAAGGCTACCTGTAAGAGACAGAAAAAAGGTGGGCTGGTAGAGAGGTGCATACTACTGTCTACTCTCATCGCGCGGAGGGTGAAATACGCAACTAGCGCACTGAAGATGCCGGTGATGGAGCTAAGGAGGCCGAAAACAAGAGCCATTATCGTATCTGAGGAAGCTAGGAGAGCTGGTTAGTTTATTGCGGGAGTCTATTCAGAGATAACTGATACTCGTACCCATCTTCATAAAACGCCTCCAGGTAAAGGTACTTCCGTCGCTGTGTAGGGGCCTCTGTTCCAACGTATAAACTGAACTCAAAGATCTAAAGAGTTGTTCTTAAGATATTTCCAATTCGCTTTCATGTTGAGGAAAACTTATAAAGTTTTTGTGTTAGCCATGGAGTCGAGAGGTTTGGTGGTGAAGGGGCAGCGATTAAATGTATGTCGGGCGGGGCGGAATAGGGACGCCAAGCGTGGTTTCGTCAAGGGTATACAAATCCTGGGTATTGATACGTTCCCCCACCCCCATTTGTTAAACACCAGCACAATTTAAGCCTATTTGGGACTAGATAAAGGCGGTCAGACTAAATCCCTATATTTGGTAGGGATCACCACTAAAAAAAGTACCTTTGATGCTAAGTGTATGTGTATCGCAATATATGGTAACTCAACCACTACAGCTGAATTGCTACGCTGCTCCTACCACCTTGCATATGAGATACTTTAATTTGTTAGTAAGTTCCTGCAAAATCCAGGTACCTTAACAGATCCCTTACCTAGCAAATGGCCTCAATTGTAAATCAGCCTTCTCAGGCATGGCCGGTATCTCAGCAGTCTGATATTAGCCCTGGAACTCAGTCGGATTGGATACCAGGCACTCAATACACCATACACCACTTTCAGTAGTTAGATAATATCTCGGTTCTCAGCAATATTACAAAGTGACATCTTTTACTATACAAAAAAGGAGTGTTAGGAGGTACCGGCAGAAATTCCCAAATAGGCTTAAATGGTGGTGGTGTTTAACAAAGGGGGTGGTGGAACGTATCGATACCTCGCCCCACACTCGTGATTCTGAGAGGGACCAGCTCACTGATCTGACCAGCTTACTGATCAACTACGTTAAAGTAATAGCACTAGGGGGTGCTTACGCTTACCTTAATAAAGTAGTACACAACAAACATCGATTTTACGCACCCTATAGTTATCGCGTTTCTAATGTTTGTTGTATACTGCTTCATTAGGGTAAGCGTAAGCACCCACCCGATTTTACCGCAAAAATCACGATTTTAAAATTATAATAACTTAACCATTTCTCAATATGTTAATGTAAAATTAAAAATCCCAGTTATTTACCTATATGCAATTAATATTTATACTCAGCTTATTTATCCATTAAGTATTTATTAAGTTATATAGGTTAAGGTTAAATTTAAGGGCCAAAATTTAATACCTTAAAAGTTTATAGATTTATCTCCTTTAAATTCCTAAATATTAGTTATATATAGGTAAAAAGCCAGGAATTTTAATTTTATATTAAAATATTAAGAAATGGTTAAGTTATTGCAGTTTTAAAATCGTGGTTTTTGCGGCAAAATTGGGTGACCAGCTCACTGATCTGACCAGCTTACTGATCAACTACGTTACTTCACCGCTGTACCTCCGTAGGTAAGCATAGTGTGAGCACGTGACACACGCAGGGCAGAACGTAAGCAAGGGCAGAATGCACGAATGTACTGCTGTCAATAAATGGCATAAAGCAGGTGCAGAACTTTTGAGCAAGTGATGACATAAGAAGCATGAAGGTAAGTTAGAGGCTGTTGGTCTCACGTGATATTTAGTGGCGCCGCCTTCCTGAAACTGCAATCGATTTTATCAGCCAACAGATGTGGCTGCAGACGCATGTACAAAGCCACGTGCATAGAGTACACGGAACTGTCTCCTAGCGCCTCGACGGCCCACAAATTGAAGAAGTCGGCGACGAAGCCACGACCTGCGGGGACCGCTGATAGACTCGTGGACTTCTTGAATCACACTGCCGGTCAGCATGGGCCGACCCTCTGGCGCAGGATAGCGGTTGGGCATGACAAAACAGCCTTTCATGTCTTTGTTAAGTGTCTTCTTAAACTACTACTTTATTCATAAATTTGTTTTGTGTTTTAGAGGCTATGGAAGTAATAGAAGCAACAAAGGAGCCGGAAAACCCGTCTCGGTGAGGATAATGGATTTGTTTGCAACGCATTTGATTAATTGAAGGGTTGGCCTTCGAGATTAAGAGATGGCATTGTGTATCCTTGTTGGCTTACTGTTTTATTTTTATTCCTATTGTCCGTTGAGGCGCGTAGACATCGCAAACGGGTACAGTACAAAGAGCGTCTAGGATTGCCTTCGAGTATTCTCCATCCCATGTCTATCGGTCTTTGCGACGTGCAACAAAAGCTTTGACCCCAGCCGTGATTGGTCTGCTCGGACGGTATTAAATGCCGCCATTATTTCCTGCTTCGCAACAAAGATATCTGACACCATTGGCCCAGTACGTGTTGGTAGTTCATGAAAAGGAAATTTAAACTGACGTGGTACCATATCTCTTGAGTAATCTCGTTTACGCCTTCCTATGTGCCTGCCTTCAGCTTGTTTTTAGAGCTAGCTTCTTGGCTAATAACAATTCATATTATTGGATATTATACGGAGGTCGCGGTCAAAAGTCCTGAGACGCTAGTTACACCGCCTTTTGTACAGTACTCCGCCAAGGTTCGCTTAGCAGTCGCCTAGCAACCAGATCTCACTGTAAAATTAGTGGGCTACAGGCTTATATTCCCTAATTTTATAGCTCTATAGCCTATAGTGACTACTAAATAGCCCCCATAGCTTGAATTCTGCCGTATTGTGGCGTTTTTAGCGTCTCAGGACTTTTGACCGCGACCTCCGTATATGATATCGCATTTGAACGGTCCTGCTTCAGGGGCGAGAGTCTAATGATTCCCGAATCACTATACGGCGCTTCACGACATCATCGGACCTAACCGCTGCACCTGGCCCAGCAAATAAATTGTATTCCGGGGTGTCAGCTCACACGCGCCTCTGATTCTATCTATCTATCTATGGCATCGCACTGATCAATCCGCCAGTTGTCCCCGCACCAGGCAGCGTCGATGCAGAAGTTGCGTTAAGACCGGATTGTGTTCTTTTCATCAGCTTCCTGGACTTGTCAAGTTTGGAGCAGGGATACACGTGGGTCTGCAGGTCGCGTTAAGGGTTGAGACGCGTACGCGTGTGGAAGATCTCGTAAATTCGCGTAAAATGGTCTAGTGTGCCGCTCCTGGGCTTAGCACGTCTTCGACTTGTGTTGGAGCCGGAGTTGCGTAAAGAACACATCATCAGTAACTGATCGTCGGTGTGATATACAATATACTCAATTGACCGGACTCATTTCACTTGTCACTCATTACAATGCTATCGAACTGTAGCCGTTGGAACCCGGGTCAGTGAGTATCCGCCTTCTCATAGGGCTTGCACCTCTGCTCACCACCCTTCAGGCAAGAGGGTTCTCAAGCAGCGTCTCCCAGCCGCAAGCGACCGCGAAACATAGGCCCAGATAACGATCTGCCACGAGTGGCTGCATGCGAACAGGATAGATCGAAGCCTTGTGCCAGGGATATAAGAGCGAAGAACAAGCTAGACATCGACGGCTCATGGGAAGTCTCCGAACGTGCCACAACGAGTTTAAAGCAAGTAGAAAAGGTGAGAGTCGTTCCATCTCCGTAGTTCTTTTGGAGAATATGCTCGTCTGGATTCTACGCCTGACTAGAGACAGGCGGCTTTGAGATGTATAGGGGCAGGTGCAGTTATAGCGCTGACATTCTATCTAGCACCTCGCCATATTGTATGGTGCCGCGTATCTGACCGAACAGCAATATGAAAGTATCTCCGCTATTCTCAAGAAAGATGGCCCCTCTTTGGCCAACAATGGTTCACCTTATTCGCTTGCTCATAGTCAACACGCAGCCCAAGCGATTCCGGGCCACCATGATCCTGGACCTGACCAATACCCTTGGCTTCCCACCGCCGGACTTGCAAGTTCTGTTCATCTGCCACTATCGCCAGCTATATCCAAGAGGTCAGAGGATAGCATGGGAACATCTTCCGCAGCAACTGTAACGGACGGTAGAGCCTCTTCACGCCTGGAAAGCACGTGCGAACCAGAAGGCAAACGACAGCCTCCTACACGCCTAGAGGCTGTCAAGGTCGAGCTGAAACCAGATATTTCTGGGGCTATCGATGCTCTCTTAGCTGAGACTTCCAGTGCAGCTGATAACCATGGCCCCTTACTGGTGGGAATGGCCGATCCAGTCCCCATACTAGTTTCCAACAATATAAACTTGGTAAATTAATACAAATTGCGTATCTCATGGCTATATGTGCTAACTCGGTGGGTTAGGCGCGATCTGGGGGTGATTTAGAAGACCATTATTTTTGGCCAACGCGACCAGCGAGTTATAAATCACTTACTTGCTACTACTGGTTTAGAGGGACATGTCGAAAAAGCTCAAAAGAGTGCAGATTCGCACATGAGAATACGGGTCGGATTGCTAGACCGCCTAAACGGCAATATGCTAGTCTTTGCTAACATGTGGTATCGGTGACGTCCTCCAAATTATGCTCGGTATCTTGCTCTTTTGGCCGGCTATATCCATACCATTTATATAACGGTAATAAGAAAATGACGTGAAAGAAGTCAATTATTGCCCGCGGGCGGAAGGGGACATGATGGAAGGCGACGGCTATTCTCAAGAATGAATAGATACTAGGTATTCCGCGAAATAAGACTGTGTGGGTAGGTAAGACACACGCAATAGAATGGATGGCTGAAAAGAAGTCGCACCCGTTGTAGCATCAAAGTCTGTCAGCTCCCATACGATTGCCTCTCTCACTAAGGTACCTCGACACGAAGGATGCCCTTCCCCTAATGGGCGCCCGTGCTCTCAGTCGGAGAAAAGACTGGCTTATTTTGGTACGCGAAAACACCAAAAAGTCCGCCACTCAATCCGGTATCTCTCGCCCTCCCACAATTCAAATTTAATACCGCTTTCAGCTTTACTTCTCAAGAAGCTGCTAAACCGGAATATTAAAAATATTATTATTTGTCAATTGTTTGTTGGTAATAACTTGGATTTATCGGAGCCGTGGAGTTGAAGACATCCCGATGACATAACTTCACGTGATCCATAAGTTAACGAGTTCTCGGTTTCGTCCTTCCAATTCTATAGCTCCTCGTCTACAAAATCTAATTCTATCTTGTGCAACATTCCTCTACGCCTCTGCTGAATCTCCTCGGGTGTTAACTTGCTCTTCTTTCGCTGTTCCGACTTCTCCAAAGCCTACTAGCTTGCGGCCGCGGCCTTTGACCTTCAGCTTCCTTTTGTCGCCTCCCTCTTTCCATCTCTCTATCCACAGCTGCTTTAGCCCACTACCATGCGAGATGACTACTCATGAAGTTGGAGTTACAGCGTGGTCACTACTTTAGTATAGTGGTTTGTTACTGAAATTGGCTCTTCACGACTAATTGCCGTCAGCGTCGCCATCCTCTCCTACAGTTCCTCTTCGAAATCCAATTCTACCTTGTGCAACATTCCCCTCCTCCTCTGAGCCAACTCCTCTGGTGTTAATTGGCTTGCCCTTCGTTGTTTCGCCTTCTCTAAAATCCCCACTCGCTTATGATGTCGTTTAGCCTTTACCTTCCCCCCCACAGCCTTCTTTTGCTCCACCATCTTGGTCTGCCCGAGCACCTCTAACTCTCTTTCCATGCGTTGCTGCCTCCATTTCTCTCCAATCCCTACTAATGTGCGCCGTCGACTCGGTAGCCGAAACCCCCCTACCATCCTCTTCTTCCCCGTCTCCTGTCTCACTGCCTTTTCTGGCGCCGTATTCATTCTCTTCAAACTCGGCTCCTGGACCACCTGCTTTCGAATTTGAATAGTATCTTCATTTTGTAAGAGTCCTTCCCTCAATATACCACCACTTCTTTTCATTCGCTTCATGTCTGGCTCATTATCCTCCGGCATTCGTATAAAAACAGTATCCTCGCGTTCTAGAGGCCGTTTCTTTGGCTGAGCTGCCTGAACGTGGAATGGCTCCCCACTTCGCCCCTGGTTCATATCTCCATCTAAGACTATGTCGGGGTCCTCGACCCCCGCTCCATTTATAGGAGATAAATCTGGTTGGTAGACCGCGTCATTGACAGGGGTTTCCGATGGAGCGGAATGGACTAAGCTAAGTTCTCTGGCAGGAGCGATAAAGTCTCGAGTCGAATCTTGTGAAGAAGCCACTTTCGAACCCGGCGATACCGATAAGCCCTCTTCTGCAGTCTGGTCTTCTATGATCTTAGCATCAATACCGGACACCTCTGGAGTATCGACTGAATTCGAAGTGCCATTCTCCAATAGTAATGTGGTGATATATACCTATGGTGGTCTTTATGTTGAGCATCAATGGTAAGCTGCTCGTTCTCTTGGTGTCCTGTAAAACGAGCCACTGTCAATGCTGAGTTGTGGTATACTTGATCGGAATCAGAGCTAGGCATTAGCCCCTCATCAAGGGAGTCACTATCAAAAAGCTCTTCGTATCCGGGAGAGTCCCCAGCATCAGGTGGAGCGGGATCCATTAGACCAGGAGAAGCTCTCATTGATATGAGTTTCCTCCCTTTCTGATCTTCCGTCCACTGAGCTCTAAAGCTGTCGAGCTGGCTCTTCGGCACGACCCAAACAGCCATATCTTCTGCGGCTTTCCAAGCTGTTCCCAGACCAACCTCGCTCATTTTATGGGTCGCAATTATGAAGTTAAAGCCATAGGACATAAACTGTCCCTCTTCCTCTGACAGGGTGTGCTGAGTCTGGTAGACAAGAACTTTTCGGTCGGTATGATCCCCGTACAGTAAGAAACAAGCCTGCGAACTCTCCAGCACCCCCCAGCTTGGGGTTTGCTGCTCTCTTTCACACTCAGCTAGGCTGTATGTTTTGTCAAGTGTTTTCTCCTTTTCTATCCAGCTTGCAGATAATATCCATTCAGTAGCGCTGTCTAGCGAGGCACCTTTAACCAGAGCTTGCTGTATTTGGTCCGAAGAGGCAGTCTGGGCAATAAGAAATCTTTCTTTGTTTTGCTTCCCCTTGCCTTTTATAGCACCACGCTGGGACCAATGCTGGCTGCGGCCTTGCAAAAAGGTTTCCACAACCTTCCCATGCATGCCACGCCTCCGTACAGAGGCTTCGCCAACTCTTATGGTTGCATTGCTTCTCCTTTTAAGATGGGATTGCATAACAGCTGCACCGTTCTCCATCCACCAAATCCCTTTATCTCTCGGCATAACGCAATATTCAGCGTTGAAGGATTTGGTAAGATAATCAATAATCTTGTCCTCTCGGACGGTTCGAAACATATACCCATCTTTCCTAACCCAGACCCAGCCTTTCCGA
This sequence comes from Oidiodendron maius Zn, assembly GCA_000827325.1. Classification (NCBI taxonomy): domain Eukaryota; kingdom Fungi; phylum Ascomycota; class Leotiomycetes; family Myxotrichaceae; genus Oidiodendron; species Oidiodendron maius. The sequence goes on from KN832902.1 coordinate 26,127, forward strand.
CCCATCAGATATTCTTCCTAGAGAACTGTAGGAAGACTTTAAATACAAGCCCCTTTCTAGTGATGGGCCCTAGAGGTCCTTCTCCTCTGCCAGCCTTCTCCCTGTCGTAGATGAAGAGGAAGAGTTATAATAATAGTAGTTTATAATTCAACTTAAGGTAACGTCCCTCCCTAAGTAGCGAGCGGGCACTAAAGAAATGGGTAAAGAAGGCGAAGAGACACTTCAAGGCAAGAGCAGGAGGGCCGATAGTCCTCCCACTGGTGACAGTACACCCCCACTCCCAACGCAACAGCCTACGACTACACATACGTGTGTAGTCATAAGGGCTTACGCATGTTGCCACCTGCGTAGTGTATATAATTAGTGTTGTGTGTCCTGTACGCTAATCTAATCCCCTTAGTTGTCTTTGCCATGCTCATATAGTTAATACACTGAGTTTCACCTTGATTCACGACTACGACCTGTGCATTACCTGACCTTCTGTACAAGATACTTTATAGACTACTATAGTTACTACTAGTTCTATAGAAGGTATCACCAGTTAATTAAGTCAAATTTATGATTGAACTAGTAATAAAGGTTATAACTCTATTTGCGCCTCCTATTTCTGGTAGCTGATGCCATGCACCAATGTTCCCACTTGCCCAATGGTGATCTCTACTGTGTCACCAGGCTCCAGGAACTGAGGCGGCTTCATTCGGGAGCCGACCCCAGACGGCGTGCCAGTCAGGAGTATACTTCCAGCCTGCAGTGTCGTGCCCTGGCTGAGGAACTGGATCAGCTGCGGTATGCTGAAAATAAGCTTCGAAGTGTTACTACTTTGTCGAACCTTGCCGTTGACTTTGGTGGTGAGTGACATCACATGCGGGTCTGGGATGAGCTAGAAGCGAGTGCCAGCGACGTCAGCAGTTACGGTCTGGATTTACTCGATCCCATAGGGCGGATGAAGAGAGTCCTCACTGTAGCAGAAACAATGCAAGGCCCTAGCGGGCAGAACTTGTCGAAGCTTTTCGAAAAGCTGGCTTGCGGTGGCGGCTTCACTCCCACCAGAGCCGGATCGGTTTGCCATTTTCTGTAAACCAATCAGTCTACACCTCAGCAGCATTGCAAATAATTATCCGATTGCTCACCTCGCAGAAACGTCGTCGGCTACGGTGTAGCCGAGTACATATTGCATTGCGTTCTCTTGGGTGGCGTCTTTGCAGTCTCGGCCAATAACTACCACTAGCTCACCTTCGTAGTCTGCTTGGTTGTCCTGTGCGATCTTGGGGATCTCCACATCGTCGCCGTAGTTCGCGATTGTATTCGGTGTCTTCGGAAACATGACTGGAAATCGCGAAGAAGGTGATTTGGTCTCCTGCTCTTTACGGTGGCCGCGTTATTATCACGGGACGAGACTGACGAACACTAGACCCGCCGGAGGTCGGACGTATTGGGAAGAGGGGAGGGAGGAGGGGGACTTGCGGTGTTCTGCATAATTCAGGCCGATGCAACGTACGGCGGGGACCATCAATGGTGTCAAAGGTCCTAGAAGCCGCTTTACTTGTACGATCTCATCGTGCAACACTTCATAGTTGGCCGATAGAGGGTCCCCCCGGATGAGTTTTGCTCTCAGCTCACGCTGGTTGGCAGTTATGCCTATGTCGAAGTCGTGCGAAGGCACCACGGCGTCTCCAAAGTGGGTTTGATTGTCGTGGGCGCTGACAAAGCGGATCAGTCGAGACCAAGGCGTAGCGACCGGCATGACTGATGAGGACAGAGACAGAGGTAGAGATGGATGATGGTCTTAGATCCGTCGTCCATGGCCCTTCGTTTATATGACATTCAAGGACATGGCTCGGCCGAACCGTGGCACGTGATCTACCCCTAAGTGCCCGAAGATCACACCTTTCTGCCTTGTACCTGGTGCGGAGCAATGCCGTGCCAAGCAATCCTCTCCAACACATGCTATGCCGTCTTTTGCCGCCCCGACTTTCCAGTCGTCCCTTTTCTCTTTCTGTATGGTATATTCGGACGCGTGACTCCATGCTATAGATTCCCTATAAAGCCTGTTGTTGAACAGGCCTAGGTCACATCGTTTCGCCTTGTTCGCATACATCTTTACCGTCGACGTCTACTTATCGTACAACGCGACCTTCGTGATTAAAGACGAGTGGATCCCGCAGTGAGAGCAGCACTCTGATATCATGAAAGCTACAACTAATACCATTGCTGCAGTCATGCAGAGCCCAAGAGTCGTCAGTCCAAAGAAACTGGCTCATGTTGTCTTCCGGACAGCGAAATTCCGTGCCATGATCGACTTCTACAAGACCTTTCTAGGCGCCTCGGTGGCGTTCGAGAGCGACCAAGCCGCCTTCCTTGCATATGACGAGGAACACCACCGTATTGGCATCCTAGCCTTCAACAACCTAAAGGCATCGGACTTCCCTGTGCCAGGTCTAGAGCATGTTGCCTTCACCTTCGAATCGCTAGACGACCTGACGGATGCATATGAGCAGCGCAAAGCCCATGGCATTCTGCCCGAGTGGTGTGTTAACCACGGGCCGACCACGAGCTTATATTACCTTGACCCTGACGGCAACCGGGTCGAGACGCAGGTTGATAATTTCGAATCACCCGAAGAAGGATTTGCCTTTACTAGGTCACAGGCCTTCCTCGACAATCCCATTGGTACTGATTTCGACCCGGAAGATTTGCTACGCCGTGTGAGATCTGGTGAGGATCATCGCTCTATCAAGCGACGGATAGAGACTGGGCCCAGGAAATTTCCGGGGGCGGCCTAGTGATTATGGCCAATATCATAGAGAATCTAAACTGATAGGCAAGGACTATAATAGGGACAAATACACATAAGATTCTTTGCTACAATTGTCGAGTTGAATGTTATTAGACTGATCAAAACTGATAACTTTGAGACGGAGGAGGATCATCACTGAAGTAGCATTATTGTTCTGTGATGTACTATCCCATTCTGATAGGCACTGGTCAAGATGATAATGTTCTTAAACAACTATCAGCAAAGCGCTAAGCCTATTCTAGCAATGTCCAAACTCGGTTCCAAGCCCTCACACAACTAGGAACGCACGTTCTGTACGCCAAGGCCCTGAAACATCAGGTGGCTAGGTAAAGGGGGAAGGCGAGCATCAGAGAGTAAAGCCCAAGAATCAACCTCATTACCTGAGATATAGGGACTGAATCTGACGGGTTGTTGGCGTGGCCATCCACGTGATTTATGGCTAAGGATGTAATTTTAAGCCTAGTGTTGCCCAGTAACTAGCTTGTACCGCGCAGCTAATCATTTAACTAATGCTCTAGCTGTATTTCGCCGCTAAAGAATCTCGAAACAAAAGATCATTTTACTCAATTGCTCCCCCACCATAGAGTACGATAACTAAAGATAACGGGGCAAAAGAGAAGTTTTTGATACGCAGAAAGAGCCTTTCCTTACCTGTTAGGATAGGCCAAGATTTGCTTACTCTCGAGGCGAGCGAGAAAAGTACTTCCTATAGCAACTATAATAAAATGCTAGGGTTCTGATTTGTCCAAAATTGCCGGGTAGCTAGTATCCCTGCTTAATCCATCCTAAACCGGGTTCTGATCAGTCCAACATTCCCAGCCATTCCAGGCAGTCCTGGAGGAGAGTCTGAGAGCACGAGAGCACGATTATGCTTGAAGCACCAGGTCGTGGTCGGAACAGTCGGAAATTCGTGCGTCCGAAGTAAGCTGATACCAGATTTGGTTCTTGTTACAATTGTTCGGTTAGCTCAATCTAGTCGGTATCAGTCATATCTGCGTTACATCACAATCGGGATAGCGACACTCAAAAGACGTAAATTCAAGTTGATAGCGTTGATGGTTCATTGTCGATATTGGCTTAATTAACTTTCTTTGCTAGACATAATAACGCATAGCAGCGAGACCAAACTTAGGAGCCTCTGGAGCATGCTCCGGCATATGACTCATTCTCGTGGCTAGTGGAGGAGTACAAGAGCCATTCTTATGTTCGCGAGCACATTGAGTGTACGAATTTAGTTAGTCCAATTCATGAAACCCTCGTACTGAACACTATACTATATATCGCAAAAGCCGTATCAGTAGGAGAGGTATTATCGATAGCTTTGAATTTGTTGACTGGTATGAGGGCTTTAGGCACATATGTCACGCAACCACCTAACGTACACTTAGTACGTACGATACAGGTAAGAGCTTACGTATGTTGTCACCTGAGTAGGTATATAGTGGGCGTTATGTCCTGTACTCTGGTCTTATCCCATTAGTTGTCTCTGCGTTACTCAGATAGTTAATATAATACTCAGTGTTTTTACCTTGATATCTGACTACAACCTGTATACACACCCATTTAACCTCCAATTAACAGAATTTGAAAATATTATGCACATTAATAACCCTAAATTTTATCTTGCGACGCAAGTCACGGGTTACACAGCTGGTTGTCGAAATCGGCGAATACTCAGTAATATTGTCTAGAGTAAGGATAAAAGAGAGTGTGAGACATTTTGACCTCTTGACCCTCGTTGCAAGCCCTCACCCTACATGGCACACGTGACTAGCATGTGACACCTTTGTGCCTGCGGCCTCGACACAGTCAAGATCTTATATTCCCACCTATAACTAGAGGATAACTTGAGATTTATTATCTAATATAGTTAGCACAGAGGAGCCCTGAGTTCAATATACAGAACATACTCAGAACTTAAGTACTCTATAACTATAGCTTCCTCAGTTGCAAGACTGGTCGCACAATCTTTCCCTGTAAATCTATTAGCAAGCGATCAAGAATACATAACGTAACATAAGATAGTGTTACTGCAAGGGAGACAGGATCAGCTGGGCTTAATATTAGAATATCGCCTTCAATTTTTGCCACACGTTCTTGCGTATCTCCTATCCAATTTGGAAAGGACGAAACCTGCATGCCGTGGAGTAGACGAGGATGTCCATCAAGGCCACGGTATACGCTGAACTTGCCAGAATACGCCATATAGGTCCTCAGGCCATCAGCAAGCTCTTTTTCCGTACCAGCTAGCCGGTCTGAGGTATGGAAAGGGACTCGTCCAGGTGCCATCAATTGGGCGGACAGGTACCCATCGTACGAGTAGATAACAATGCCCTGGGCATTCTTTGTGAACGGATAAATAGGTTCATCACCATTCACAGGCTCAGCGCGATAGCTGAGTAACTGCCAGGCGCCAAGAATCTTTTCGCGGAACTCTTCTACTGACATTGTTGTCGGTTGCGAGACGGTGCTAGGTTAGGGAGTTGATTCACAACAATGTATTTTGATGTTTTGATAGTGGATTGGCAGATATTTCCGGATGAATGACAGAAGTCGCAACTTGGGTTATATAGGAGCATGAGTTCCGATCCAATAGTGTTTGTCATAATCCCCACGGCTACTCAAATCATTAACAGTATCATATGAGTGAACGATGCACCATAATCAGGGGAGCGGGTAGAGATGAGAAAGACAGCCGTTCGTGGCTGACGGTGACCCACAGCCCTGCTCACAGTAGTTTGACATGGGTAAGATAGCTTCTAAAACGTCCCCACCTAATCGTCGGACTTAAGCGGGGTCCTCTTTGCGTAGGGACCCTGATTAAATCCGGCGACTACGACTGACATGCAAACTTCAATCTAAGGCAAATGCCGTTTCCAACCACACATTCCTCTGGGTTCCTTCGGAACGCATCCGCACAGCGGCTTTCCTCGGCTTTCCTCGGACTAAGACGATTGTCTAACAATGATTTGCCGAGTTGCATCGCCTGCCAGCAGACAAATATTATCTGAATGTTCTATCTGCCCAGAACTATATAGTCATATCATTGGCTTTCAACAAACTTCTAGCATCTTTTCATCGCATCTGATTCAATGGCGGCAACTAAATCGGTGTTGAAGCTGATTGGCGTGCCGCAATCAACGTGCACGACACGCCTCCTTATTGTCTTCGCCGAGAAGGACCTCGAATTTAGTCTATACCAGCCAGACCTGGCCAACGGAGAACAAAAGGTGCAAGAAAAAGCTTTCACAGAGAGGTGGAATCCGCTCTAGTTTCATTGCCCTTTGTTACCGACCTTGGACAGTGGTTACTAACCTCCAGTATTATAGAGGAAGCCACATACAGATAAACATCCATTCGGTGTGATTCCTGTTCTTGAGGATGGAGATTTTAGGATTTTCGGTCAGTAAAGCTGACACTAGGCGGCTGCTCTCATCTTAATGCAAACCCAACACAGCAATGCCAAGCTAACGGACGGCACTTGTTCCGAATGACACAGAATCCCGAGCAATTGCGCGTTATCTAGCAGTAAAGTACCATGATCGTGGTTCACCTTTGGTACCTCCTGTAGGAGACACCAAGGCCTGGGCACTATTTGAGCAGTGGGCGTCAGTGGAGCTTTCACACTTTGACCCATTTGCTTCGGTGACTTACGTTCAGAAATTTATTAATCCGTACGCTAAGTAACCCTCCACACCCATATCTATCAACATGCATACCTGGAGACCCGGGCCACATTGTCACGCACCCACCAACTTCCCCTTATCCCTAGGCATTACTGATGTTACGATGCAGGAAGAATGGGACCCCGAGCGATGAATCGGCAGTGACGACCGCAATCAAGATTCTAGGGCAGAAACTCGATGTAATGGATGGAATTCTTAACAAGCAAGCGTACATGGGAGGCGAAACATTCTCCCTCGTTGATGTCTTCTATATGCCAACGATGAACGGCCTATTCCTGGCGGGAGAGGGCCACCTGATTACGAGTCGAATACACCTAGATGATTGGTGGAAGCGCCTGACGGCAAGGCCTTCGTGGAAAAAGGTCCTGGATGCGTATACGCAGCAGAAATAATATCAGGTCAATCAGTCTAAACCCCAAGCAAGAGCAGGGACAAGGTTTGTCCGTGCAAGAAGTGATATAGGGATATAGTGTGGTATTCCGACTTCCTTGATAGTTTCTGCATAGCTTAATATATCAAGTGTTCCACAAAAATAAATACTAGTCGTAAAGTGTTTACTGTAGACTAGTCATTGCTCCGAGACACTCCAATATACAGTGGGGCGCCTCAGCCGGCCTGGGGATTTATAATTCGCAAAGGCCTCGACCATTTGAAAAAGAACTAAAACTTCATAGCCGCTTTGGTTCCACCTCGATAGTGTTAACCCCTAGTTGGTGTATCTCTACCGCGTCCGTAGTAACCGGTGGTTCTCAACATGGCAGTTCTGGGTTACATGTTCAGCCGATCCACACACTTAGCATCCACTACGTACCCCACCTAAGCCAGTCTGGAATGGGGCTTTAGAACGAACGAGCAACGTTAGTTAGGTCCTCCAGAAATCAGCACGGAACACAGCCGCTCCCAAGTCGGATTTGCAGGCACAGTCTTCGGGCGTTCGGGGTTTAAATTTCTGGGCTCGGGGGCTTGCGGTTCCGATAGCGGCGGGCATGTTTAGCAGGGGTTCCCGGGGCTAGTGATAAGGTTACATTGGCGCCACCTCCTTACATCGACGCAGAGGTGACGACATACGCCTCCATCTCCCCTATCGATATGTGCCATTAGACCGCCTTCACCCGCGAGGAGGCTTACATCATTACCTAACGGGCCACAGTTTGATTATTAATTATAGGACATTTCAATGCTGAAATGTATGGTTTACGAAGTACTCTGGCAGAATGCCGAATTAGGCTTAAAGGGTAGTGGTAGGCAGCAACAAGAGGGAGGGGAAGGTATCATCACCCCATACTTCCTCCAACTTGCTTTCCTCTAGTCACAAATTAAAATGTCCTTTGTCCCTTCACATTAGGTGTGTCAACAATATCTTTATTTACAACCTTTAATAACTGAAAAATATTTGGCTTCAAATACCTGCCCTACTATAAACCACACCTTCATAATGCCTATCCTGCTATTCTCTCGAATCTTCGTAGTTCTTCCCTTCAATTCTTGAGCCGCTTTTCCAATTTATAGCGTCAAAATATACACTCAGGACCCCTGCAACCAGTATTTACCTAGAAGAATGGATGGCTGCTGACGGCATCTGATGGAAGGGATTCGTGAACGTTCCAATGTTCCTGAATACATGTGCCGTTGAGGCGAAATATATCGACAATTGCGGTGAGTACGGTGCCTGGAGCCTTTTCATACACCACAGCACGGTTGCCATCAAAAATGAGTTGCTCGACAGTAGGGACACCCGAAGCGATAAGAGGAGTGAGGCCTGCAATAGCAGCATCGCGTCCGTCCAGGTACCTAGGGTCGTGCTGGATATAGTCCTCAGCTACGTACGTGTTGAACGCCTTGCTGACATTCCGCTCGTTGTAAAATATATAAAGGAAGTCTGTAAAGATAGCTTTTTGCATTGCAGGTGAGGCTGGCTGAGGCGGGCAGTATTGGGTTGTCGCGATGGTGGGTAATATCAGCGATAAAACTGCACACAGAAGGGTTCGTGTCCAAAGCATAACGTCTTCTTTGTCTAATATAGGAAGTCAAATACGTCAGGATAACAGAGAGACGACCTAGAAGTGTTTCCTGAACTTACGTATCAGTGAGTTTATGAACTCCTGTATTGTCTTATATATACCTCTTTAAAGTCTAAGACTTTCCCTCATTCAGTAACTGCTTTAGTAGAGATGACGATAACATGTAATGGCTTACGGAATTTAGTCTACGTCTTTACAAAACTACACGCCTATATTACAAATGTAATAGATATAGCGTCATCATTGTCCAGGGCTACAGCGTATACGGAGTGGAGACTCGTACAAAGCGGGACCTGGTGTGGAACTGCTCGTCGGTAAAATTTCCTCTTATCTGCCACAACGTCACTGAACGACTTTGTTCTAACCGCTTCTAGCACACTTACCAAGACACCTGCTATAAAAAAATATGTTATAGAAAAACTAGTCGCATAAATTGCCTAAACCAGCCGAGATCAGTCAGGACGGCAAGCTGTACGGTGAGACCACGCCTTGCACCGCCCCAATCTAGTCTGCAAGTTGCAGGCGCAAGGGAGCATAGCCAAAATGTAAAATTAAGCAAGTACGTCGATCTAGGGTAGGTTCTCAGTTTACTGCTATTCCACATCTTCTAACAAGGGTCTTCAGATACTTCCCATTAAGTGGTCTCGGCGCCAAGTTTCTTCGTCTAAGCCTGTCAGCAGCCAACGTACCTAGAACTCCTGACGTTGGAGAATCTCACCTTTTCCGCTCCAGCCAGAGACCCTTACCAAAATTGGGAGGTCCGTGATATTGTCAGTCGGAAAATAGTCAATGGGGTGAACATTACTTAGTGGACTGGACGCCGACAGCGTTGCCCAAATCTGTCACAGTCTGTGACAGATTTGGGCGGTCTGTAAAACCGACAGACGGAGAATGGCCGATGGTACAGTACAACGCTTGGCGTATTGGGAATCGATGTGGATGCCTGAATCCGAGCCGACCACACACTCTCTAGCGGGTGGATCCAATAGCAATTTTTGGCGCTTTTGAAGTTTGGCTTGATGGCCTGCGAACCAATTTTCGATGTTTCTATCGTGCTCCGGTAGCAGAAGGGCAAGAGTACGGATTGTCTCATCCACGAACGCAGGCGGATATATACTACAAGTTCGGGTTTGGGCTATTGGGCTCTGCCTTCCCAGCAGTTGAGTACAGCTGTTGCCCCATAAGCACACGTATTTAATAGTATATGTTTGGCCAATACCGGTTTTGATGAAATCGTAGAAAGGACGCATAATGGAAGATCTCCACAGCGTTGTCATCATCCTTCATGCGTAATTGGTCGGCGATGTTGCAAGTCCATCTAATCTCAATTCTAGCGATGCGCTCAAGATTTCTTGCGTTGAAAACCATTTCTAGCTTAAGCTTCTCTTTTGTGGGTTCTTGGCGTGCAACCTCGTTATTTACGAGATCTTGGACAGTCCCATCTTTCCAATGAAGTTTTGTTTCTCCCGAGACCGTGATCGTTCGCTCTGCAGGCAAAAGCCTTTCAGTAGACATCATCAACGTAGTCTACGCCTGGCACCAGTGGGCAGTGTAATAGGCACCCGTGTATCGCACGTGTAGTATGTACTTGAAGCCATAGGACTCAGTCAATAACTTTTATAATATTTTGAAGTACGCCTTAGAAAGCTAAGAAACACTGGGGACAAGGGATAGACAGAAGAGGAAGAAACTAACATTACTTCTTCTCTGCCTCGATAAACCGCAAGTACTGCTTAACTAGCTCCCTTACTGTCTCCTCAAAGGATACAGGCTTCCAGCCAAACGCCTCCTCCGTCTCTGTAGTATCTAACCTCCAGGGTCTCAATGTCATACTGCCTTCCAACTTGAAGATCCCTTTCTCCACGGCTTCCGGAAAGTTCCTCTTGACAGCATTCTCCGCGTCTTCCCAGCAGATCCCCTCCGGAACATCCGAGCTCAAAATATACTCTCTATTCCCCGGGACAGATGATTTCAAGCCGTCGATATGCGCCCTCGCCACATCGTCCACATGCACCGTTGCTCCAACCATCTCAGGCGCTTTGACGTCCATGAGTGCGCTCAGCACTACTCTGCGAGAGCTTGTCATCAATTCCTGAATATTGGTAGCCAGTTCATCTGGCCCGAAAACTATTGTGGGCAAGAGGTTCACGACTTCAAAACTTGGCTTCTCTTTCTCCATGAATTCCTTTGTGGCGATGCGCGCGAGAGTTTTGGATGCGAAATAAGCTTCCATTGCCGAGGAAGCTTTCGCAGGTTTGGAGTCGATGTCGGCTGCGGTGAAGAGTGTAAGGTCTGGGGTGGGAGGGGCAGGACCGAACATCCAGGCGAAGGAAACGAGGGTGACAGCTGAGGAGGTAATGACTACTCGTTTGACAGAGGGGGCACGGTGAGCGGCGTTGAGGACTGCGAGGGTCGATTTTATGGCAGGTGAGATGATGTCGCGGTCGTAATCATCGGTCTGGAACAAGTTAGTTTATGTTTGATGGGTGCATGACAGAGATTTACCTCATTCGCAAGTGGAGACGCCACGTGTAGAATTCCAGTGACACCATCCTTAAGGTAAGGATCGAAAGAGTCTGTTTTTGAAAGATCTGGAATGATGACCCATTGGAGATTCTTGGTATGAGGTGCGACACGACCGTGGGACTCGAGCTTTTTCGCCTGTTCAGCCTTCCGGATAACAGCACGTACTTTTAATCCACGTTCGAGAGCCAGAACTAGTGTCTTAAATCCAATGTATCCAGATACACCGGTGATCTGGGAAATGTGAGCAATTATTCTTAACGCCGCTTGACAGGGAGGCCTACGAGAATGAGATCTCCTGCCATAATAAACTGTGATGAAGAAATATCGATGATATTTTTCAAAAGCTAAGATGAGCTTGGTAGGAATAAGATGAATGGAATTCGTGGTATTGGTGAATGATGATATTCATTGAGTGATGAAGTGAATGAGAGAAGGGAGGTTTGAATGTCATCTTAAATACACTTGCAAGGGCATTTGAACAAGACAAAATTATCCGCGGATTAAACAATAATGATGCAATAAAATTCTAATTTCACTGAAAAATAGTGAAGTTTGGGGAACTTCACCGTCGGAAGTGCATGTTGGTGGAAAAGCGACACGGAAAATCGACAAATCGCCACAGGGAGAATCGGAGATCACGCCTCTGAATCGACGGCTTAGAGCTACTTGCCACATCGCATCGAAATATTGGAATAAATAAATAAAATAAAATTTTTTTTTTTGGAAAAAGGAACCAACTTGTCTAAGACGATTGAAGCTGGATTCAAGTCGACGAGATGAGATCTTGGTGAGATTGTAGAAGAAAGAAGTTGTGGGGGCCTCAGCAGACTTCAAGTCTGACTAATCAATCTAACCGAAAGAAGTATGGCATATTGCACCAAAGAAGGTCTAGCCTCTCAACGAGTATCACCACGGCCACCCGGAACACTTCCGAAATTTCCTGGTCTTCATAGTCCCGTGCATTTCGTCTCAGGCCGTTATTTACCGCAACGGAGCACAAAGGAAGGGGTCGATATCGGTCTGTATTTGTTGTCTGGCGGAGGTGAATGTGGAGCATCACTGCTCCTTCACCCCTGTCTCCCAATTTATGAAACATGTCAAATCCACTCTTGCTCCCGGAAATTGTTGGATTGGTCGTCGACAATGTTCACATGGTCCCGGACCTTTTGAGCTGTGCCTGTGTGAACAGCACTTGGAGCGTGGCAGCTTTAAAAAGGCTCTACAATGGCTCCTTGAACGACATGCAGTTCCGAACGCCTGACATCGGATCACTCAATTGCCTCTTCGTGGCATCACGAGAGCGCTTCACCCGAAATATGGGCTTTGTGAAGCATCTTCTCCTTTCTCCAGAGAGTCCCGCAATTGATGAAGTAGCGCTGCCGAATACTTCTAGGCTTATATGCATCGAGAAGTGTCGCGCGATGCGCCACCGTCAGTCTGCTGAGCTCCTTCTGCAGCCGCAAGGAGAGGGTCTTGCAAGTTTCACAATCCCCTTCGAGATCGAGGGCCAAGATTGGTCGCTCATTTCTGACCTCCTTCTCACTCGAACGGTTGAGTTTTTGGCTATTGATGATTTCTACTGCGGGCTTTTGATGGCCGGCTCCAATTATTCTCAAGGACTGGCCACCCCTGCTGTGAGTTTTATCCGCTCCACGTTCCCAATAAGCCATGTCTGACCCCGATAGGTTAAGTTCTCAAACCTCAAAGCGCTCACAATCTACAAATCAGGAAGTGGCCAAGATATTGATAAGCTTTGTCGATTGCTTAAATGTTGTGATTTGCAATTTTTCCACCTTGAAGAACCGAGTGGAAGTGGTAGCCTAACCCAATCCGACACTATGAAGCTCTTATCGTGCCTTCGACAACAAGAAAACCTCGTGGCGTTGGCGCTGATCATCCCCCGTTGTATCCCTCTCGTAGGATCGGCTTCTACGACGTTGACGTGCGAGGAACAAGGGGGCCCATGGCCGATGCTAATGGCATTGTACCTTGGGGTCTGGGACCAACACTGGTTGGAGCAACTCCCAAAGTTCGAGAAGCTTCAGATCCTCAGCCTGCAAAAGTTCACGCCCAACACACCCAGTATCAACCAGGACGCAATTGAAAAGATTGCGAAGTGCCAATATCTGCGGGTCATCGATATTGTTTTCCAAGAGCTTGAAGACGTGGAATCGCTCCTTGATATCACCCGTAGCTGCCCGCTTTTACAAAAGTTTAGCGTCAAGCTCTCAGGCTTCAGGGGGGAACCGGAGCGCGCGGAAGCCCTTTGTATTGGTCTGTTGCGTGCCCTACCTCGCCTGGAGCACTTTGAACTTGACTTGAGGTTCCGGATGGACGGTGCAAGACTTCAGGACCTCGCACGTCGCTGCCCAAGACTAACCGTTCTTGCGCTGCCTCGGACTCGATTATGCCTGTCTCTCGCGCTGTTGACCAAAGCTCATCGTTTCTGGCAGTTAGAGACCATGCACTTCGCAGAAATATTCTTCGAGGATCCACGGCGCTTGATGCAATGGGACAAAATCCGAGGCCTTGCAGAGGAGTGGCGCAGGATATTCCCAAAGCTTCGAGGGATGCCATGTCCAGCGGATGTCTACTCTCGGTATATGCAGGAAGATGACTTGACCGAAGAATGGGAAAGAGACGGGCCCAGTGGAAGCGCTGAAGGCGAGATGTCAGATTTTGGCGAAGAATCAGAAGGAGACATGGTCAGTGTGAGTACTGATGAAGAGATGTCACTAAGTGAACCCGGGCTTGACTTTGACGAGAACGAGTCTGACTGGTTTATTTTGCGGACAAAACTCTGGAAGATTCTTGGTTACCAAAAACACCTGCTCATCCGTGATAGCATCCAAAATATGTGGCAAACGAATCTGGAAATTGAGACAATTGGTTGGCCTGTAGTGCCTTTGATGGCGTTTTCCGACCCGGACGCGCACTCCACAACCGCTAAATCCCACTGCGGATACCTGTACGACCCTGTTTATATCTCTAGAGAACTGTAGGAAGACTTTTAAATACAACCCCCCTTCTAGTGATGGGCTTTAGAGGTCCTTCTCCTCTGCCAGCCTTCTCCCTGTCGTAGATGAAGAGGAAGAGTTATAATAATAACGTCTGTCCCTACGGGAATGAACAGATGTTGTTCGCTTAACTGACGGCTTGATATAGTATGTGTGAACAATCATGTAAGAGAGCAGGTTCGAGAGGTTGTGAGGCAGATGTTGGACAAGGACATCGACTTGAAGGAGTTGCCATTCTACCTATTGTAATTCCACCGGCCTATGGGAGACTTTCGCCTAGAAGTGTGCAGCGGAATTGTCCCCCGGGCACCGAGAGTGTCCTGGCGCTCGTGCATTATGAAACTCCACACCACGTGATCTTATCTTGAGATCATCTTGCAGGTTTGGGATCGGCGTACCGTGCCTGCGCAATGCCAGGGTATAAAGGCGCATTCAACACTATTACAGCTCACAAACCACAGTAGATGCTGTCATGATTTATGCGGGATAGCTTACCTTCTTTTCCTTTTTTTTTCTTTTAAAATTTTTCTCGCGGCCATGAGAGGTGGGCATTACTCAGTTTCAGCTGTGTCTTCACACCTGTCTCTCGGGGCGATCCCGCGCCAATGGAATCACCTGGGTAGGAATACAATATATTGACATATCGCATCACAACCTAACTCTTCCCCTGGCAACTGAAAGTTGCAGCTGCGTTTATTTCTAGGTGTACAGGGGTGGTTCGCATTGAGCAACGCGTGAACCTAGCGCGGGAAACGTGTTCCCTACCGGGCACTGAATATGCGCGGCACTAAGCTTGACTTGGTTGCGATTCTCCCGTCTGTCCTCGTTCCCCAATTCCTCCCAGTGTGCCTTCCTTTATATCGACGACAACACCTTGGCGTTACGCAGAGGTTCTCTATTGCATAAGTCGCTACACCACCACCTATCTACGAGGACGCGATCGACCCCGCCACAAAACCATGTAGATTCAAGTAAAAACACTGTGGTTTCGATATCATTGAGGTACATTTTGATCATGGTGGCGATTCGCCCCCAGAGTCTCGGAGTCGATGACAGGGCCGGGCTATCGTCTGGCGACTTCACACGAGCGGGATGGCAACATAGGAGCCTATCCATAGCTGCCCGACTGGCGGGGGATGACGACGCTGGTCTAGCAAGCCGTGGCTCCTTGAGCAGCCCAATTAGCCCAGAAGACGCCGAATCGGGGGTGGGGGAAGATTCTGTAGTAAGCTGCAGTCCAATTCAGTCAAGACCCGACGCTATAGGAGCTGATGTCGTGCCAGTCCTCGAGTAGAGATACGGATTCCGCAGTCGATGTCGGAGTGGAGTGAGGTTCCTCGCCTGGAATTAATACGTTGATGTGACTTAACTAACCTATCCGCTTCCTAGGAGCTCCACTGTCTCGCTCCAGGACGGTATCTTTATGCATGTGAAGGAAAATGGCCGGACTTATCATGCTTTCAATGAAGGAAGTAAGCCGTGTGCACTTTCCCAACCCTGCTATGATTAATGACACCGCCTCTAGAATATGTGTTACCGAACGATGAGAAGGAGCAGGAACGATTAGGTGCGAGTTATGAAGCTTTCGACTTGGATAAGCTAACACTTTGCCTAGATCTCCAACATCACCTCTTCCTCTTGACGCACCATCGCCTGCATGTTGCTCCTCTACCACGGTCCGTTCATAATGTGCTTGATATTGGAACAGGGACTGGTCTTTGGGCGGTCGAATTCGGTACCAAATCCCTAGCATCTCCCTCGCATCTCCCTCTAGAGCTAACAATGAGTTCTACAGCACAAGAGTATCCCATGGCAAACGTGGTAGGGTCCGATCTCAGCCCCATCCAAACACTATAGTAGGCTTGAGCACAAGCACTTCATTCACTTGGCCTAGACTTACACGTCATTAGTGTGCCCCCCAACTGCAGTTTCGAGGTCTCCGACGCTGAGGAATCTTGGACCTACCACCAAAGGTTCGATTATATCCACGGCCGAGATCTTTCTTTCTGTTTTCGCGACCCCGCCCGGGTCATTATCGAAGCCTACAACGCCTTGGCTCCCGGAGGCACCCTTGAGATGGAAGATCCGCAGATGCCCATCGCCTGCGCTGACGACTCGATGGACGGGCACCCGCTAGCCGATTGGGCGGCGACCATTTGCTACGCGGCAGACCAACATGGTCGTCCGGCAACGAACTCGCGCCACTACGGGCGTTGGATGCGGGACGCGGGATTTATTGACGTGGTCGAGAGGCACTTCTATTGGCCCCTAAACACATGGCCGCGTGACAAGAAGAACAAGCTCATAGGGGTGTGGGCGCAGCAGAATATGCTGGAAGGCGTCGAAGGTATAAGCATGGCGCTACTGACACGCGAGCTGAAGTGGTCGAAGGCCCAGGTCGAGGTACTGCTGGCGGAAGTTAGGAATGACTTGAAGAACCGCGCCGTGCATGCATATGTGGATGTGTAAGTCCTCGTCGGCCTACAAGCCGTATGAAGCTCTGCTGACTGTCTACGTAGTGTGGTACTCTACGGCCGTAAGCCCGGGTCACCTCAGACCGCTGGACCTGGTTAAAGAGGGCAATATAAGTTTGGTGAATTACGGTCGGCCTTGTCATTTTTACCCTGTAGATCTCTCCTTCACCATTGACAGAGGGTGGTGCATCTGAGGCCACCTTTCGCTGTTGTGTCGTCGCTACAACAATTGTCCGTTAGGATTTTCAGAAGAAAGCGAGAATACTGTAAATACAAGAGCAAGATTCGTTCCAATATATGCCAGTAGGTATTGAGCAAACATGCTAGCATTCCTGAATCTCCTTCTCGTAGTCAAACAGAGGCGAATAGTGGCTCGGGCGGTTCTGTCGGCTGGCCAGCCTCATGTGGTTCAGCTTGTGTCTTGCCCACGTCCGAGTTAGGCATACAGTGTCCGCTAGCCTTGCGATGCTTATGGAGCCCAATGCTAGTAAATACAAGGGTTGTGACGAAAAGGCCACTACGAATCATTAGCGGAGTGCTTTCGGGTGGAAGACGTAAAGCACCTACAATTCTAGGCCACCAAGACCCGCTGCCGCAGCCAAGGCGTTACGATATGTGCCAAGACTGAAGATGCGCTTGGCAAGGCCAAGACCACGTTTGTTCCTAACGCAGAATCCGTAGACGTAGTATATGCAGTTGGGAGTCGTTACAGAGGGGTAAGTGACGGCATTGAAAGGGGCGACTTCGGAGGCGAGGAGGGCAAAGGCGACGATCCAGAAGATAACGGCGAAGATATCGAGGCCTAGTATAGCCCAGTAATTATACGCCACTGGCGTCGCTGTGCTAGAAACAATGATATATACCGTAATGATGATTGTCGCGATGGCCTTTCGATGTTAGTGAGGCAATCGGAGTGGAGTGCGGAGCTATGTATACCGTGAAGAGCATCAGGCCATCGCCGTCAAAAGAGTAATAATTCTCGCCATAAGCCGCGAGGCCGAGAATAGCGACAGCAGTAGCGAGTTGAAGACTTCTAAAGACCAGAAGGAACGTTGGAGCGATTTTCAAAACGTGGTCCCTACTTGTGTTCATTTTGGTGCGGATCTCGACACACTGGAAAATCGGTCCTTATATATTCATCAACTTAGAAATCTGATTATGTCTCCTCTCAAATACTTGATTACAGGCGCAACTGGTGGGCTCGGTGGTGGGGTCATTGGCCATTTCCGACGCCAAGGCGTCTCTATTAGCGACTTTGCTGCCGCATCTTCTAAGTCTTCAAACGCAAAGAAATTTGAGGACCAGGGAATTAATTTTCGACACGTCGATTATGCTGATCCTGCAAGCTTGGAAGCCGCATTTGAAAATGTTCAAAACCTGTTTTTCGTCAGCAGCACGGCACTAGACAACGAGCTCAGAGAGAAACAGCATCGTAATGTTATCGAAGCAGCTGTAAAGAAGGGTGTTTCCCATGTAATATTCGTGCACCCCACTATGTAATAATAGCTGACGATTTTCCATAGGTTTGGTACACGTCTCTTGCTTGGGGGGGTCATACCTCGAATTCGAAAATTGATGTCCAGCAAGCCCATCTTGCTACCGAACGTGTGCTTGAGGAGTGAGTTTATTCACAACGCTTATGGATAAATTTGTTTCTCACCGAAGATTAGATCTGGAATTACCTTCACAAGTATTCGAGAGGGAATATACGCCGATGCCTTCCCAATTCTCATAAATTACTACCCTCAATCAGAGATCATTCGACTTCCAAGTGACGGTCCTATCGGATTTGCGTCACGAGCAGAATTAGCTGAAGCAAATGCAAAGATGCTCTTGACGGGCGGCTATGAAAATCAGACAGTGCTCCTTACTGGGCCGCGGGCCGTCCTACTGCAAGATCTAATTAGCGCAGTTAATGATGTTACAGGAAAGGACATAACAATCAACCGGGTGTCATCGGAAGATTATGTTATCCTGAACGCAGAAAATGATATCGGTGGAAAGCCCGAAGCATTCTTCAGAAGGAAGATATCCTGGTTTGAAGGAGTCTCGCAAGGAGATGGGGCGAAAATCGATCCAGCGCTTGGGGAAATTTTAGGGCGACGCCCTAAGGACGGTGTAGAAGTAGTCCGAGAACTCCTTGAAAGAGATCCCGGTTACGATTGGAAGCAAAACTACATCAATGGGCGGTAGATTGGCATTAGCTCTACTGTTAAAAGGTCATGTGGCACTGCGATGCGCACTTAGATGCCAAATTCCATAAACAAACATTTGTTATGGAGAAAAATATTGTCAGCAGGCTTTATTTTGTAAGGGCCATGAAGGTTCCGAGTTTCCAATTGGTGTACCATAGCTACCCCATATTCGCGGTGCTGCGATCGTGTCATGCCAGAACAGGATTCTAAGCCCATCTCCTATGTCAAGCCTGAGATCGATGATCTAATCCGGAAGGCGTTGCTCGGCTGCTTGTTTCATCTTCCGTTCCGTTAAATCATACAAGGTCCTTAACTTGCAGCTTCCAGGACTGCCATGTAGTGTGAGGGAAGAAGATTCTCTGACCGGATATAGCGTGGGTACTGAGATGAACATGATCAAGTGGGAGGAGATCTTCGAGCCGTAGTACTTGATCCTTGGTCGCGCAAGATAGAAGTTAGGAATACGACGCCCTGCGATGAACATTTCTTTGCACCAAGACTGGGCCATTAAGAGGCTTTACCCCCTTGGACTATAGAGCAAGATCGACGGCTCCGTCCAGCGTGGTGTATAAGTCCTGCCCGTTCCTTAGCTCCTCCTCAGCCCTCCCAGCGATGTCTCGGAGACGACCAAAAGGGTTAAGTTTGATGCCGGCACTGCCGAACTAACCTTAATGATCAAACTGTTGTGTACTCACTTTGGGCGTAGCCCTAGTAGGGTACAGGATGCAAGGTGATCACCTAGACAATAACCATATTGACTTTCACCATGGCAAATCGAAGCAGAGACGGGAACGAGCAGTGGATACAATCAGAGACTGCAGTAAAAGGTTATTGGAATGGTTCGTGGCCAACGAGCACTATGTTATGACTGTTACGGATGAGCCACCCACATCAATACAAGCAGCCATGAACTCAACATACTCCGAGGCAGTTAAGACTCTTCACCAAGATAACTGGGAAGGGCAACTGGAATGGAACATTTTTGAGTCATCCAAACAAATGCTAGAGTGGTTTATGCAGGGAGATTCGTGCACCCAAGGAACAATGACGATCGTGCGCGCTGATTGTGTCGGACCAGGCGCGTGTCCCGTACGGGTGACTAAGATTCCGAATTCAGGTATTCGACTTGAAAAAGAGGGAGGCTCGACTTTATTTACCCCTCAAACACTATCCGTGAGCGTCCATGTTGATCAGATCGACGACTACCTTGATGGAAATATTTCCAATATAGATCCATGGTCGTACAGTTGGAGCTCTGACAACCAACCCACTGGGATGGCAGCTCAGTTGCAGGATATTCTGTTTATGTTTGAGTCCGTGGATATCCCAAGACGATAGAAGCTTAAACAATATCACCAGCCACGGGAGGTAGAGTTACCAATGCCTGACCAATATCTGGGGTTCATGGTAGAGAGCGTAAAGAATATAGAAAAAGTGAGTAGGTAGAAAAGTTCTGCGCAGACAGGGGCATTAATTGTAGATGAGACATATCCGATCACGACCTTTTCAAGCTAAATCAATAAGACCAGGCTTCAGAATGGTGCGGAACATAGGTATTTGAGCTCACTAAAGTACCGATTTCTAACATGAAAGAAACGCTTCTGATCAAGAGGTCCTAATGATGAATAGAATCAACGACTTCTTCTGGAAGGCTAACGGCTCCGTGATAAAGCAAGCGGTCCATTGAAGCACAGCACCTTGCCCTCTAACTGCCAACTCCTCTTCACCTACCACGGACATTTTACAACGCCAGAAGACTGCAATAGTCAATCTGTAACATCCTGACTAGCAGCAGTGAATTCCGGCACGGAAAGTGCACATGACCTTTTTCGCACCCTTGTCATCCCCCCAACTCCAAGCCGTCCACCAGTCCGCCGGAGATAGAAAGTGCGGGGTCCAGTCGTACAAACTTGGAAAGTGAACCGTATCGAGGACGGCTTGTACACCGGACAAGTTGGTAGATCGGAAACTAACTTTCTGAAGTTAGCTGCCGTAAGCAACTCCTCAGACTCAACCGGAACTAGAGCCGCTCTTTTGAAATATGAGATATATGATAGTTTGTCTCTCCACAACTAACTCTTCTTTTGCTAATTAAACAGGCCAACAATTAAAAGTTACCTGCACCCTGTTCTCTCTTGTCACAATTACCAGACAATGTCTGCTCTCACTTCTGGGCCTAATATTCGGATAGAGACCCAGATAGTGGGGCCTAGCGATAAAGAAATAGGTGTAATTGAAGGGCAGTTTACCGCGGTTTCAAGCCAAGATCACACTGATATCGCACATGTCCTCTACAAGGAGTCTCTTGAGATGGACCCCATGGAGAGGGAAATCATTGCTAAACGGGTACTTCGAAAACTAGATTTTGTCGTTCTGCCCATGGTTGGTGATCCTACCCAACCGCGTTTAATTAACTAATGGCGTTCAGATGTGTTTTGTTTATTTCCTAAGCTTCTTGGACAAGAGTACGCTCAACTATGCCAATGCCTATGGACTGCAGACAGATCTACATCTCGTTGGACGTAATTACTGTGCGTTGCCACACTCTGAAACAACGGTATTTCGTTACATGCTTATTAGACCCATCCAGCTTGGATTGCCTCAATCACGAATTTCGGGTATCTCGCATTTGCTTTTCCTATGACAGTTGCTCTGCAAAAGCTTCCTATAGGAAAGGTCATCGGTACAATGCTAACACTATGGGGGGTCGTTCTCATCGGTACTGTGGGCGCTAAGAACTTTGCTGATATGATGGTTCTCCGCTTTATCCTTGGTAAGTCCTATGACAATTAAAGTAATAAAACTAATAACTACTGTGCAGGGGGCCTTGAGTCCGGGATTGGCCCTGCCTGGATGCTTCTAACAACTATGTTCTGGACTAAAAAAGAGGCACCACTACGGATGTCCTTCTGGCTTGGATGCAACGGCCTCTCACAGATCATAGGTTCCGGACTATCATGGGGTCTAGGTCACACACACAGTCATCTTAGTCCATGGAAATTAATCTTCTTGGTTTGTATTATTTTCTTCTATTTATTAGCACTGTACTTATACTGACTGCTATCCACCTAGGTCATAGGGCTATTCAGTTTCTGTTTCGGTGCTATCTGTATCGTCCTTCTTCCTTCATCACCGAAAGACTGCGTTTTCTTCTCTCATAAAGAAGCGCTTGTAGCAGTCTGGAGAGTCTCAAAAAACCGTACTGGAGTTAAGCATTCAAAGATTCTGTGGTATCAGGTCTTAGAAGCATTGAAAGACCCGAAGATATACCTAATTGCGGCCTCGGCATTATGTCTAGGCATCCTAAACGGCGCTATTTCGAACTTTTTAACAACATTGCTTCAAAGCTTTGGATATAATGCTCTGAAAAGTGTCTTATACCAAATGCCAGGTGGTAGATCTCCCCGCGGTTGTACTATAGCAAGTTGCTGCTGATTATCTCCTAGGTGGTTTTCAGTTCATCTTCACAGTCCTAGGTGGTCTATTAGCAAGCAAGGTTCCGAATACTCTTGCTCTTACCGTGATCCTAGGATATATCCCCGGCCTCGTAGGTGTTATCGGGATTCTCACTCTCCCGCTTTCTAAGCAACTTAATCTCGCTGCCTGCGCTTGGATGCTGCCTATCACCGGCTTAGCCATAATCATTACCTGGAACATGGTCGCCGCTAATATTGCCGGGCATACAAAGCGAACCTTTACAAACGGGCAGGTAATATCATAGGCCCATTCTTGTTCATGCCAGCAGAAAAACCACGATATCCAACTGCCATTAAGGCATTATGCGGGGTTTATTCGGCCGGTATGTTTTTGACTGTTATCCTCAGCTTGTATATGTGGAGACAGAATGTTTCCCGGAACGGGGAAGCAATTGCACAGGATGTGGGAGATGAAGCAGGGTATGTAGGCATTCTACCTCTAATGCTGTCCACAAAACGTCCCTGACACACCTAGATTCAATGATTACACAGATATTGAGAACAAAGGATTTTGTTACCGACTCTAAAAGTACATTCTCTACCATATAAATTAAAGTTAACCCTTATTTATTGCTTTGCACCAAGTGGAGAGGTGCTGCATTATATCAACGAAGCACCTGCGTAACCCGATAATCCTACCATCATCCGGCCACATGAAGACACCTCTTCTTCATAAGCAACTTATAGCATAGGTGCGCGTCTGTAAACGGTGGGACCACGTGACTCTCATATATTTGTATATTTGTGAAGCTATGCACAACTTTGTACAGAGCTCCTTACATACCAATATCTTCTCTCCTTGTAATCAATCAATTTAATCAAGCCTCGATTGTGTACGACCATGCACCTGTTCTGTGACAAGTAGCTATAGATTGAAGGAACTCTCTTGGTCCAGAATATGTTTGTTGCTGATGACGCTAGCTCGGATTCCAATTGCCAAGAGTTTTTAAATTGGACTCTTGACGCATTTCTGCCAATTTATTGCCATGGGGACATGTGGTTTCCGTTGCTTCTGATTCTGTCCGACTCCAGCTCACTCTTTGTACATGATGCAATAATAATCCAAGGCAACACACTCGAGAAGACTCTCCGCAAAGCTGACCTGTTTCAAATTGGACTCGGCTTAAAATTTTTGCCTGCCTTACTTCTGGACTGATACACAGTCATGGTTCGACTATTTAACTTCCCAAAGTTAACCTTAACTGGCACTGAATCAGACCCAGTTGAAATTGGTGCGTGCCTGGCAAGATTGTTTAGGTTCGGAAAAATTCGTCTGGGCTGAGGGGAAACGGGGCCAGGGGCGTTGCTCCAGGGCTAGAAGAAGAACCATGACTCCTACTGTTACCCTACACCTGTATACCGTGACTTAAAAGGGAAATCTTTGCGGATGACCAAGCGAAACTCTCAGCCGTCGATTTTAACCACAGTTGTCTAAAGCCTAACGAAAATTAGATTAGATTGTTATATCGAATGAACCAATGAACTCCGTATAATTCTAGCTACTCCAATCCGTTCAACCCGGAATCATCCGCCAAGTATCCAGGCAAAACTGTGTCTTATTTATCTCAATAGTTTTATCTCTGGCTGTGTATCCCGCTCTTGTCCCTGTTGTTATACTCTCCAAAGAAGAGTCCGCATTCCACTGAGATATTGAACTCCAGTTACATTTGAAGACTGGCCATGAGATTCCCCATTGCCTTGATTACGGCATTGCCAGCATTCCCATCTTTCTGCCTTGCTCATAATCATGTACTTCCTACAATCGACCTGGGCTACGAGATTCACCAAGCCATCTCTTTCAATGTGAGTGCATATGACTACTAAAGGTGATAGGATGGACTGATGGTGATAGGAAGCTGGCACCTTTTACAACCAAGAGGCTCGCCAACTCCCATACGGAAATCTTGTAGCTGCCAACACGAAATTGGTCACACCAGCCAATTACGGACAATTCACATTCTCAGCCACAGTGGATGGTTCTTTCGTTCCAGGCTTGCCTGGTCAGCTCCTTCAGGAAGGAGAGTTTGATAAAGATGTAAGGATCATCGTTGGGCACAATTCGAACGAGGCCTTATTCTTCATCAACCCAAACACCACCAGCCCGACTGATTTCACAAACTCTCTCAAGTCCGCTTTCTTGACAATCCCCAACTCGGTTGTGAATTACATCTCAAACGTCCTGTATCCGTACCCCAATAGTTCGAATGTCGATGAAACTGCAGCAATTGGGTACACCACACCCAGCAGCCTATTCGTGCTAACGCTAAGTGATGTATCAATCAACTGCAACGCCTACTTCCTAGCGAGGGCATTTTCAGCAATTCAACCCGATACATATGCCTATGAGTTTAGTGTTCCTCCCGGATACCATGGAGAAGACGTTGCATACCTCTATTACAATGGCCCTTCACCTTTAGTTATCAATGAGACCATCGCTCTTGCTATGCAGACTTATTACACCCGGTTTGCTATTACAGGCTCACCAGACAACGACCAGTATCCGATCTTCCATAAATACACGAATAATTCGAGCTTATTAAGCATGAATATTACTGGAATCAGCATGAAGCAAGATCTTGCTGACAATTCGCGGTGTCGGTGGTGGCAGCAGGCACTGTATTTCTAGTCCAAGGGATAAATACGCAGCAAGTTCTGCCACCTCGATCATTCATGCAACAGTATTAATCGTTGGAAGGGAAGTCTTTGGAGGGAAAGTCTTTGGAGGAAATTTGTGGTAGGAGGAAACTCAGTGCTTGAATCAGTCATGTTGAGATGGATAACAGTTGATTGTCGCTTTGCTGAGAGCCCGACAGTAATGCAAATTCAGTCATACTACTATTAACAAAGTCCTTCTTGCCTCCTGTCTACCTGCAAAAAGAAGAGAACAACGGAGTAACAATGGATTCCAAGAGACAGACCATATTTTTCCTGTTTTGATTGTGGTTATAGATGAAACGCAATCTTACCACCCTCCAGGAGAGTGCCACGGAGGCTACTCGATTTAGTTAATGAAGCATTTCATCCGTCAGGGGCATGCCCCGCTACCGAACCACCTCCGCTTTCTCCGCACTTTCTGGGCGTCTAATAAATCTGTGCACATCAGTGCATCGCACAACGTATCACGATAGCCCATCGCTAGTCTACGGGGCAACAAAAGCGCCGTTGATCCTGCAGGTGTGTTTGCTATTGGCATTTGCCGTTCTATAAGCGAAGCCTTGTCCTACAACCTGTTATTTCTATAAGGGGCCAGCAACTAAACTTCTTGAACATGCCCTGGTGTGTGTCTGTGCGCATTAGATACTCTACGGTTCCATCATTGGGTAGGATTGTTGTCCGGGCCGATCCCAGGATCCGCCTTTACGATAAGTATTCTGTCTCTAGGGAGGTCGGTCCTACTGTTATCCCGTACATACCGTACACACCCGGCATGGCCGCGAGTCTCCCAAATCAAGCTCATCCCTTGAGATTCTAACTCAAATGAGCATGTTGAGCGGATGAGATTGCAGCGACTCGCCTGCGGATAAAAGAAGAAGGAGGAGAGCTAGCAAGCTGTACAGGCATAAGGGAAGATTGCTCTATAGTGAGTCGTATACCTTCTTTCAATCAGTCGCGTCATCTATATTAATGAACTAAAGGCCCTGGCGGATTAATATTCTGATGAAGAGGTAATTTAGCTTAATATATTAAAGGACCCCCCTGAAAAAAGGTGCTCATTGGAGGATACGGTTTGCGTATTGGGTGGCAAAACACGGGATCCTTCACGGACGCCGTTCATCCCGGTTGGGTATATTTCATTGAACTATGAAAACGAGACGCCTGGTGCAGAAGAGAAGATAGACAGATGAAACTGGTTAGCTACATTTTATATCTCGAAAGCGCTGCAAGGAGTGGTGCTCGGACGGACAACAATGGATTTGGTGGAGGACATTGTAGCCAGTCAGCCGTTGGACGCTAGACATCGGCATTGAGTACGGAGGCCAATGAATACAAGGTTAAGGCCGAAAGGTAGAACGTACATGGCGTGGAGGGCCGAAAGACACATTAGATGCCATCTGAGGTGAAAGAAAATGAATAACTAAGGACCGGTGATGTAGACTTCGATCTCTGCCTCAGATTATGCAGTTGCCTCTTTCCTAGTAATCCCTCTCCTCCTACTGTCTTAATGTCATCTCTTGTGTGTTATATGGACAAACACCCGCGATCATTTCAGCTAAACTCGGCAACGCCTTCCTCGCCTCCTTTATTGTGGTAGGTATGTCGCCTTTAACTAATGCTTCCGGCCGGTTAAAATTCTGATTGGATAGTAACATATGTCTGGGGCTGGTTCCGGTTGCCCCCTTAATTGGCTTAGCGCAATATTTTTTAGAGCCTCTAGGGTTGATGCTTGTTGCTCTGCTATATGGCGGGCTGGTCTCTCCGCAGAACCAAATCCTACTTGGCTTATATATGTTGATGTTGGCAGACCTTGAGCGGCTATTTAAGACCCTGCGAGCTGGCATGCGGCGGTCTCCCATCGGTGGTACTAACTCTCTTGAGGCCTCTTGTAGGAGTAGAGGAGTGACGCTGGCACGTTGTGCCATATCTACCTGGCCAAGCTGCCAGTGCATTGCTTCGGCTGCTCGCCAGGGAATTCCCGTTTCTCGTGCCACTTTTGACCACATATCTAGCTTGAATCTTGTAAGAGAATGTCAGCTGGTCCGAATACGGAAGGAGTTTGACACACAGAGTTCTAACTGGTTTTAATCAAATTTGAAGGGGACAGGTACCTCTCATATACTTTTGCAAGTACATCCTTACGATCTTCGTTCCACACACTACGTCTCTCGAGATAATTCTGATAGTGGAGGCGGCAACTAAGAGGACTGCGTCCAGGCAGCCTCTCCGAAATAGCCGCCCACTTCGCTCCATTACCTCGCAAGTCGATGAGCAAGGTGTCTTCTTCTGGTGACCACTTTCTTTTGTTCTTCGATAGCGACTTTGTATGTTCGAGAGGCATACTTTTCATGGAACAGATACAGAAAGGGGTTTGTTGCTTTGCAGGCCAAGATGCACATGTCAAGGACAGTCAACGAAATTCTACCTCCGTGCTTTAAAGTACTTATACTTCATGTCTCTGTCTCATTCTGAATGTCCTGCAGATTCTTAGGCTTATAGGAGGTCCATCTGTCTCGGGACGTTTAAGCTGCTATTCTTCCGTAACGAAGCCCTAGTAACCCTGTACCCTCTAAAACGTTACCAATATAATATATAATTTCAGGGGTGTCCTGAACTCCATATACTCTACGTGGAGGGAAGTCATGCCAAATACAGCGAATCTGGCAGGTGCGATCCAGGATTAAGTGGAAAACAACATATAAATGTTACCGCATACAATTAGCCAGTGTATCAGCCTCGACGCAGGTCGGTGGCGAGCTTCGAGCTTCTGGCCATCCGGTAGATATCTGTGGGACTAGGGTTTAATGTAGGGATGGCAGATGCTATCCAATTAGTCCTGCAGAAGTGACTCTGTCACTGACCAGCACGACACGCAATGCAGTGGTACGTAAGGTGGACTGCGTTCAGCAAAGAGCACACCACATACAGGCCACGGTATGCCTCACACTACTATGGAATACGGCCCACTACATGATGAATGATACGGCGAATGCAGCTCGTACGGCATTGCAGGAGTTTGAAGCTTGCGGAATCAGGAGCGGAGCAGGGGCTTTGAGCCATCTGAGGAGCAGGGAAGGTACTGCATCAATGCCGGCCATTCTAGCTAGACCTACGGGTTAGATGTAAATGCCCCATATCGCTGAAAGATCCAGAGTGCGGTGTTCATCAACAGAAGGCATGAGGCCCTGTTGTCAGAGCCTGGACACGGACCTTCATGTCTAGAGAAGGCACTAGCATTCCTGATCCTCTGGCTTATATAAATAGTAATGGAAGTAGAGCGGGGACATCCTTCTCATGATTGCAGCTGTCTATTCAGACTTCTCATAGAGATGTGTAGCTTACTTTCTAGCGCAAGGAGCATCCGATATGCAGCAACCCTTCTTTTGGCGAGACAACTGCCGGAAGGAATTGCATCGTTCCGGGGTTCCCTTCCCGATTCTTTCCGATAATGCAGCACTCCATCTCTGAAGAGGGGTGTTTGAGCGGGCGGCAAAGCAATAGCGCCGTCAATGGCTGGCTGTGGTGGAAGGAAACGGATACCTGGGTCAGGTGGGACGAGCTGCATGGGGCTGTATCTAGTAAAAAGCCGTTTTAGTAATTAGTCAATATGTGGGGTTGCATCCAGTAAATTGCCGTAATCAAAACTAACTCCCTGTTAGTCCTCTTGTGTTGGAACGAGTATGGCCTCTCACGATCACGCGGACTGAGTAATGTAGACAATATATTTGAAGTGGAGTTGACGACTTGATTCTTAAAACTAGAGAGGGAGGAGCTACCCTATATATATCCGAGGGTCGCATAAGCAACGTGGCTGTGCTGTACAGTGTTGCGTATATTGTCGCACTATAATCCTTCCTAGACAACACTCAACAAGTAATATAGGCCTGTTTGTAGATAAGCGAGCCAATAAAGAGCTGGATCCGCGAACTGTGTTGTCGATGCGAACGAGACCACACAATAAACCAAACTTAACTTAGGTTTGTTCCACTTTTGACATCACCCGAGATTTCTCAATCTCATCATAAGCATCATGAAGTTACTGGGAGAAAAGCCTTTTATTCCATAAAATAGCACTGCAAGATCAAGCAAAGTCCCTATAATTTTGTAGCTTGTAAGTTCCACCCGAAGCCCACAGCGATATAAACGTAAACCAACGATGCAAAAGAGACCTCTGCTCGGAGCTCATGTACCGAGCGACTTTTGTTTAGTAGCAGTCGATGCCATTCTCTTCGACATACTATAATTTGTTAGCACTAAGCTTATAAGAAAACGAGAGAAGCAGATGAGAGACTTACAAATCAAAGAAGGCGTATTGACTTGGACTACATCCGAACTCGTACACAAATCTGGAGGCAAGGTAGCTGCCGAAGATAGCTCTGAGGTAGTTTTTCGGAACCTGTAAAGAGTATTATGGAGCTAGTCTTATCAGCGAATATAACAGGCATACCCTCTTACAAATCAGATCCAGTCCAATCTTCTCCAACAGCAACTTTGGCAACGCATCCGAAAGCACTGACCGCCTAAGCTGCTGGTTGTGCCATAGCTGCGACTTTTGAAGCTCCTCATTTAGTTTGGTGATCGCCACACTCAACATATCGCTTATTGTAGACCTCGGAATACCCGTATATTCATGTTCGCGCCAAATTGCTTCGAATTCTAGTGTGGCATTTTGCTTGATCACCTCCTGGACATATTTAACGTATGCCTCGTAGAACTCCGGTACCTTGCTGTCATGGCCGACGCACATGTTC
Source organism: Oidiodendron maius Zn (assembly GCA_000827325.1). Taxonomy (NCBI): domain Eukaryota; kingdom Fungi; phylum Ascomycota; class Leotiomycetes; family Myxotrichaceae; genus Oidiodendron; species Oidiodendron maius. The sequence goes on from KN832902.1 coordinate 55,725, forward strand.
TCAACAAAGCCTTGATCGTCGAAGGACAATGATGCAAGGACTTCGAGGGAGGAAGAAGTCACGCCGCCTTTGTTAGTTGAAGCGTCTTTGAAGAGGATACAGCCTGATTTCTCGAGACAAAGTTTGGCGTCTTGGGTAATGAAGAGATTAGCGCCTTCAACAATATAGGGTATAGTGCTTTTGCCATCTTTGATGAGCTTGTTGACATTTACAAGGTCAACTGACTCAGGTCGGCCACCACAAGGCACAAAGGAGTCTACTAAACCGGTGTTCCGAAGATGGAAGGTGTTGCGGAAGGTCATACCGTTATGAATGAGCTCGCCGTTTGGAAGCTTGACATTAATATCGTCGACTAGAACACGATAGCCGTCTTTAGAGAGCTTCGAAGTATCGAATTCTGAGATCGTAACACGTCTTTTGGCGAGATGGATAAGTTCTTCATAGTTGATGCCATTTGGGTCAACAAGAACGCCGGCTCCATCAATAATAGCTGTGTACTTCTCTTTGCTTAGAAGGATCTCATTTGAACCAAGATCTCCATCAGGTCCACCAGTCTGCATCTTCCTCACCCTCGATGGGTCCAAATTAAGCTTCCGATAGATACCCGTTACATACTCCCGAATGGACAACGTTGTCATGCCGTAAGTGTCATGAGGAATTCCCCCAAGTTTAGGACTCTTCCCAGTAAAGAATGACTTCCACCATGCCGCTCCTCGCTTGTAGGCATGCTTAGTTGCCCAATCCACAAGATCAGCAGTGTTCTCATCCGGGCCCATAAAGAGCATCTCTGGCTTGCCGTAAAAGTCAACAATAGGATCTTTAATACCTGGGCTTGCAGGGGGAAGTAGAAGGTCCATGATGCTATCGATGTACTTTTCGAAAGCTAACCTGCCCTTGTCCTGATGTTCAGCGTCAAGGAGAATGACACCTTTCGAGCCACCTTCTGGGATATCTTTGTTTTTGAATTGCTGGGTATGGGCAAGACCATAGCTCTCATCAAACATAGAGCGTACGTTTATTGAATATGCCTCGTGATTTCGAGACTTGATGATCCTAATGCCACCTCGCGCAATATCTCGAAAACGAAGATGAAAGCCTCGAGATTCTGAGGTAATTACTAAGAACATCCCATATAACGGCTGGGGGTATTCAATCACCGGAAGAAACATTGGGTCTAGACGGAAGCTCAAAGCTACCTTCGTTGGGGTGTAGAAATTCGTCTTCAGGACGGCAGAATTAAATAGTCGAAATACTCCCCAAATCATCGCATCGTGCTCGTTGCTAACGACCCTTGAAACCTGCTCCTTGAGTTGGGAATCTGGAAGGACTTTGGATAATAGTGAAGGGACGACGTTGTTATCTTCGTGCTCGGAAATTGGGGTCAAGTAAATGTCTGCGAAATTCGAGTAAAATAATCGAACAAGTTCAGGATATTGACTAATAACGTCACGAATATAGTCCGCTGTGAATGTTTCGGTGCGTAGGCGACGTTTGATGTTTGATAGAATCTCAGCATGCAGGCTTATATTTGCATCTAATGCAGAGACTAGTGAAGCATACTCGGTCCCTGTAAAGTTTTAGTAATAGCTATTTGTTTTAGCTAGTTGGGAAATACCTAGCCTATTAATGAAATGCTGAACGAATACCCAGACGCAATGTCCATAGACGGTCTCCTGTAGACTTAGGCGGCCGCTTGCAAATAGGAACTGGAACTTGTTCTGGGGGATGCAATAGAGCAGAGAGATCTCCTTAGCAATCTGGTGAATCGACTGCTCAATTGAAGGAAATTTGGTGTTGAGAGTTTGACTAAAGATAGGCTTTAGGTAGATTGATATGATCGTAATCCTGTTGGCGAATTGCTCGACGTATTTTCTTGAGCTTGTGAGTCCATAATAATGATAAAGATCACTGAGTGCACCAAATATACCCAGGGCAGTACATTGACGGAATGCTACCACAACTCTCTTCTCGTGTGAAGCCCCAATGTCAAAGACCTCAATGACAGGCCCTGTTCTGGTAGTTGCCAAGTCAAGGATTTCCTGATATATTTGCATCGTATTCTTACTGGCTTTTGCGAGAAACATCTTGTCCCCAATTACCTGCAGTCTGGTTTCGTGAGGGCTAGGATTCGGTTCGACAAATTTGCATTGATATACGAAATTGCAACGCAGGGTTGCTTTAGAAGTCGGAGTGCCAATCAGGTTGCTAAGAGATCTGAATGTCTCAACGCGGAAGCATTTATTGGTATCCGGTCCGTCAAGATACTTTGCCTCGAGTCTCTGCTCGTATCTTGGGCCCTCACTGTAGCTTACTCCTGGTTCGCTAGTGTCGATATATATGGCATGATCAGCGGCCTCCATATCAAGTCTGATCTCTCCGCATTTGTCTTCTCGTGAGACCGCTGCGATTTTAGCCGCATAGAGGGATATTATGTGGCTCGAGATTGCCTTGGTGGACTCTAACTGGAAATACATGTCGTCGATGCCAAGTTCGGTGTAGAACCACTCAATTTGACGGTCGACTCTGTCGTCAGGGATCCATTTTTCTTTCATGATCATCTGTTTGACTAGATAATGTCAGTGATTAACGCTAACAGAGTCTTAGCATAGAAGCTAGAGCATTCATCGGTAGTTGGAGTTTAGCTATGTGATTAGTCCTCAAGCAAAGCTTTGCGGGACTTCGCTCTGTATCTAAGCTCCAAACCACTGACAGAGGATACTGAAACGGTATCTAGTATAATAACTCGACGTAGGAGCTGAACTTCTATCTAATAATTCCTTTACACTGACCTTCTACCATTTGTGCCGTCTTTCCCTCGAATTTTGGTGCAATATATCCGATTGTCGAAGACCGCCAGATCTTGTGTCTATTATGGCCCCTCTGGTCATTATGGCTGGGTACACTGAGGTGTGGAAGTTGTGTAGGATTTGTGCCCAGTGTCATGATGTCCTGGTCCACCAACTTATTACAGAGTCTAGCATCCTCCATGTAGGCAAAGATTTCGTCGAAGGAATCGACGTAAGCACAGAAGACTGTAAATATTGTGGCAGTCTGGACTGGAAAAAACTTTATAGCAATAGAAGTCTCGTGGGTTAATGAGGGAGTTATGAGCCTTTAAGCATGTGGGTCTACATATAATCCCTCAGCAAGGGCCAGGGAAATATTCACTCTAAGACAAGACACAATAGGAAATTATGGCGAGATTTCCGTCAGGCAAACCGAAAGTCTCCTATTCCTTGCATTGTACCGAATCTCCTCCAGTTAGGTTGGCGCGGTCCTTTAGGTAGTGGAGGAGTTAATGCATATAGCGTCGTCAAATGCTATTATCCGAATGATTTTGAACAATTGTACACAGGGATCGGCTATTTGGCATGATAACTCGCCCCTTGGCGTTAGCATAGATGTAATACGGCACATGGAGGCCTCGGATACATAAAACTTTTTTTCCGGCTTATTGATTCACTTGATTCAGGCTCAAATATAACGTTTTTGCCTCGCTAACTCAAAAGTATAAAATAATTTATGCTAATTAATACGGTACATTACGTTATATTAACTGGCTAGCTGTGTTTCGTAGAGTCAGTAGTCAGTTGAATGGCAATTAATAGCCAGATGCCTCTTATTCTCCGCTCCTGACACTGCATATTCTTGACTAAAACCCTACAACCTGGGTCTGATACGGCCTTTAAGCCTATAATACCCATTATAAAACTCCTCGTTGATGCTTCATAGTTTTATCTGCCTACGAATAATCTCGCCGCTGGATGCAGATCGCAGTTAGTGAGACCTGGAGCAAACCTTTCGGCGATCCAAGGATGCTGAGCTAGTGTTTTACCTGGGATTCATCTACAAACAAGGAAACTATGGTGGAGAAGCCGAAAAATGATTTGGCACAGGTCCTGCTGGGGAAGCTGTCCATGGAGTTACTCGGTAAGTGATACTATTATGTCTCCGTCCGGGAAAGTTAGCAAAAATCAGTCGTGTAATTTTCTGGTCAATCTATAGGCAACATAATCGATCAGCTAGTTACTGACATACTACCAAATGGATTTCGGTCACGGACATTGACCTTATGTCGCTCCTCTTAACGTCACGTGCCCTGCATTCAGCGACGCTGGCAACCCTTTATAGCCAGGTCACCATCTCCCACTCCGAGGTTTTTTCACAAATTCATAAACCATGTTGCTGCAAATCCAGCTTTGGGGATGATGGTTCGAATAAACTCGTGCGGGAGAGGTACAACGGATAGATGGTACAGAACAAAGAATACTTAACATCCTTTCTCACAATGCCACACTGCCGTCATGCAGACACCTAGCTAAAAGTTCAAGGGCATTCCTCGAGGTGCCTTCCCCGCTCCAGGAAATTCGGACACGGCAATTAAGCTAATGAGAAACTAAGATTCTTCGGCAAATAGTGGAGTTCAAGAGGAGACTGAGAAATCTTGTGGGTGCAGTAGAGGAAATTCGGCACTTGTCGGGTTTATCCTACCCCGGCACTACGATGCCGTATGATTGGAAAGATAATATGTTATGCTTAGTAATCACGCTAACTCTAACCAGGAATTCGCTGCACTTGCGTGTGCGACTACGCCCGTGGGGTCGAATCTGTGCATATAAATTAAATTTCGCCTATTGGTTGGTCTTAAGGAACCGAAGCAGAATCTGCCCTTACCACCGGCTGAACTGTCAGAAAATAATCCCTCCTTCATACAGTCGATCAATTCTACAACAAGACGGTCCGATGCATCCGCTTTTGGTTCTCGGGATAATTTTTTGAACTTAAATCGAGCCGAAAATAAAGTCGAAAAGAAGGGCCGGATGTTCTAGGGCCGTTTCCATAGCCATGCACGGGGGTCAATTTATTCCTTATGCAAGACGGCGCATCTGGCCATGCAGCAAGAGACTGTAATTAGCACTGGAAATATGCTATAGCCGTTTTAGTTTTGCTCCCGCTTTACCGAGGCCTAGTAATACAGTTGTCTCTCTAGTATTATCTTCAACACTATTTGATGATCTTGTTCTTAATACTCTCATGTGGTGGCGATAATATGGCAAATCCAACATCAATCCCGGAGGTTTTTGGTTCTTCCGCACCTTACGCAGAGCCCCCGTGGTATTTTAACAATAGCAGCGCTTACTACAGCACTTCTCACCACAATTTACGTGAAGTTGTACGAAAGTATGTTGATTACGAGCTCCGAGATCATGCGTGCGAATGGGAAGAAAAAGGCGAGGTCCCTATGCAGGTTAGGAGTAAATTGTTATTTTCTCATATAGCATTTTAAATCTTTCTGTTACTGATATAACATCTAGGTTTACAAGAGGCATGCAAATCTGGGGTATCTGGTAACTCTGCCTCCAGATAAAAAATATATGGGATCAGCCAGGCTACCAGGAGATGTCGATCCAAACGACTGGGACGAATTTCATTCTCTCATCGTAGTAGATGAGCTTTCTAGGTAAGAGTGATCCTCCACAGGAGCAGCGTACGAAGCTGAAAATATTTTGTTTAGAATTGGATATTGGGGGGTGTGTTTGTGCCTTGGACAAGTCAATGCATTGGCATGCCTGGTAATTCTGAGATGTGGAACTGAAGAACAGAAAATGTACTACTTGCGAAAAGTTGCCACTGGGGACATACGGCTTTACTATGCTGTAACGGAGCCAAATGGTTCGTAAAAATATCACCTTTGTGTAGATAAGACGTACTAAGTCAAGTGATTTCTCTAAAGCTGGGTCAGATGTTGCAAATATTCAAACAACTGCGAGAAAGGAGGGCAGCTTTTATATACTAGATGGAATCAAAAAGTGGGTTACTGGCGGTATATTTGCACAATTCTGTGTTTCTGCTGTCCGCACAGGCGGCAAAGGCCGAGGAGGGATTTCCCTACTCATTGTTCCATTGAATAGTCCAGGGATCACAATGAAGCGGATGGAGAACTCAGGGGTTAAAGCAAGTGGTGAGCATCACATTACAATATATGGATAACGGAAACTCACAGATGGCGGTAGGTTCCACACTCATCGAATTTGATTCAGTCCGCGTACCAGTAAGGAATCTAATCGGGAAAGAAAACGCAGGATTTGCAATGATGATGTCCAACTTCAACCAGGAGCGCTTGATACTTGCTTGTGCAGCACTGCGTCTTAGCCGCGTTTGCTCGGAAGATGCCTACAACCATAGCATTGTGAGAGAGACATTTGGGCAGAAACTTATCTCACATGCATTAATTCAAGCTAAAATTACTCAGTTTGGGATGGATATTGAGCCGGCCTTCAGTTTGTTAGAGCAACTTACCCTTACAATCAAGCGTGCCCGTATGCATCCGGCGCAAGAAGAGAGCATAGGTGGGATGACAGCGTTGCTAAAAGTCGTGAGCATGCGAACATTGGAACGATGTGTGAGGGAGGCACAGCAGATAATGGGGGGCATTGGGTATTCGAGGGGGCGGCGAGGTGGGCGGGTAGAGCAAATCAGTCGGGATGTTCGAATGCTTGTGATCGGCGGAGGTAGTGAAGAGATAATGGTCGGCCTCGCTCTGCGACAACACCTTCGCGACTTACAAAGCTTAAAGAAACGCTCAATGCTAGTTCCGACAAAGTTGTAGAGTAAAACCTGTAATTTAGATGTTTGAGTTGGGTGCTTGAGGCTGAGTCGGGCCGCTGTCAAGAGCCAAATGGAACAATCTAACTACTACATAGAACCACCATTTAAAAGTACGGAAACCCCTACAAAGCGGGCCTCAGATTTTAGCTTCCTTGAATTTTATAAGGAGCATCCGTGCATGAGCACAAGTCACACCTGGGTCGGATCCCTCCACGACTCCCGTAATCCACAACTTTCGCTCCTCTACAGAGCTAACTTTGGCAATGATAACCGCAAAATCATCTACAAGCACTGGTCTTAGATATTCAACATCTAGCTTGGCTGTGAAAGCAGATGCATTGCCTAGTACGCTTAAACTTGCTTTCCCCATCACCTCGTCGAGAAGCATAGCAATAAGGCCACCATGGGCGATTCCAGGGTACCCAGCTAGGTCATTCCCTAGCGAAAAGGCTGCGAATACTGTTTGTTGAGAATTGTCCACGATGACGATAGGTGCTGTACGGAGCAAGTGTGGCCCTCGTAGGACACCTTCTGTGACATTAAGTTTTGCAATATGCTTAGGAATAGCGAAGACTTCGTTAAGCACTATAGAAGTTGGCGATGAAGAGAGTTCCATTGCAGCTGGATGCCTTTTAACGAAGTCTCGAAGCGAAGAGTCTAATTCTGCTTGTGTCGGTAGGGCCATGGCTGCATTTGCATAACTTGCCGACGAAATTAGTTCCTAGAATACTAGGGGAGAGTTGACTTCTAGGCTCTCATGCAATTAAGGAACATACAGTAGTGTTGCAACAATTTGACCTGGAGTTGACGATTTAAATTGCCAGCACGATCGGAGAAGCCTGTATTAAATACATAAGCAGTGCCATGTGTACTAATATGCCAGCGAATATTGAGTCCTGGCACTCCAACACGCCCTTTACGTAGTATAGAGCCGACTCTTGGCCGCCACTCCCCCCCCAAAGACCGACAGGACTATAAACCAGGGCATAACCGTAGCCAAGAACCAACGATCAGATAATAAATCATAGCCCATGTCTTATGCAATGGGATCATATTGTGCGCCCTCGCTTGCTCCGTTACGGATATACTGACTATCCGAATATCCTTCACACGTTCAGATTATGTGCTCAGCGAATGCAAAGGTTGCTTCCCCTTATGTCTATTCTGGCTAGCAAGCGCTTCATTCCGGCGAGGTTAATAATGTGCACGCTAGATTAATCTCCGTGGTTGCCTGCTTTGTATTCTGACAATCCTGTTTTCGAGACACTCGCACTTTGGCTGTTAAATGGTTGCTAAGGCAAATACCTTTCCACATATCTATTGACCGTTAGAGTTTCTCCCAACATCACATCTTCATGTTTTATATATACGATCTAATACTTATCCAACAAGCTTTTTTTTGGGAAGTACGTGCAGGTAAAGAATGATTAATAGGCCAAAGCTACTAATGATATTGCCTGCCAATCTATCATCTGGTGATCTCTAACTTGCTGCAGAGGAGTTGTATGATGTGAAGAAAATATCGAACCCCGTTATCTTATCCGCAGCCTGATCACCCATATGCGGATCATATCATCCTTCAACCCGGAGTCCTTTGGAGAGAAGGTGAGGTTCATGAACCTGATATGTGGTCTTGGTATTCCTCTGGGTTGGTTTACGCACTAGAAATGAAGACTTGGTCTCCATCCCGAAAGCAAGTTCAAAGTCTACGTTGAAGGACACTGAACTATCTTTTATAAGTAGTGTAGCAAAATATGGTATCGTCACACTTTTGACCAATTCCCAATGCCAACGCTCTTCCAGCTACTTCCCTCAGAAGCCCACACAAATAATTCATTACGTATCTAAGAGTTCTACCATTACTACCTTGAGCACCTATAAATGTCCGTATTATGTCCGTACGGCGTATTGTTACCACTTTGTGATATCCCACTCCAGCTTCCCTTTCCACTCCTTTGCATGGACGCTGCTAAGTGTGTTAAAACCTCGTTCGATAAGTTGGAAGTACCGAGCTCGAGTCCAGTTGATAGGTCGTAGTCCAATCCAAAGCCAGTCTCGACGCTGTTGAGAAAGCTCTTTAAATATAGGGCACAGGTGGAACACAAACAACTGCATTGGATCATTTGTGTGGTGACAGAAACATGCCCAGGCCAGCATGTGGCCTCGAGGGTCATCTATACGGCCCTCGTACGGCTATTGACCAGCTACCGCATAATGGCGAGCGAGGATGAGCCTCCAAATACAGACTATGCCGGTTATAATCAGATCAAAAGTGTACTAGTTGCGATACCGGGAGACTTCAAGGTCAAATTAGTACCGCTCAACAGTGGAGAGCTGGAGGAATGTTTGAGAAATTCGGCACAGCGGACTGAGCGGTATTATGCTGAGTGAATTGCAAGGCAGTACTATATCCTCATACTGAGATTCTGCGTCATGGACTTCGCTCTGACAGAGTTTTGAAATGGCTGTGCTCGTCAGTTTTAGAATATAGAGTGGTTTGAACACGGCCTGCCTTTTCATTTACCAGTGCCAGTTTAAAATTGCTCAATGGAAGCTGACAAAACCGAGGAAATCTGGATCGTAGCTGAGATTAAGCTTAATACTATATGCGGATGGCACATCGATAACAGAGTCACCTATACCACTAACCTCAGTCAAACAATTATCCGGGGGTTTTGGTATCTCAGTACGGTGTGGTCGGGAGCTTCGTGAGGATAGGCCAAGTGCAGGTATCACTTATGCTTTCGATGTGGTTGTTGCGTGCTGGCTAGCCTATAGAACCTACCTGAAAATACCCGTCTCACAAGCTGCTTCAGTTTCTAAAGTACTTCGACTAGCTAGTTACCCTTCCCAGAGCTTCTTTTGAGTTGAATATTTCTTGCGAAACTCATCCCAATTCCGATTTTTTACATGTAGTAATATCTATTTCACAACGCTAGGTAACTTGCACAGTCCCATAATGCTCTCGACTGTCTTAGAAATGTAATCATCCAGCGTGCGATTTTCGGGTTGTTACCACCATTTATGATGCAGCGACCGTAGATGCAGCGACCGTAGATGCAGCGACCGTAGATGCAGCGACCGCAGTTCAGGCGCAGTAAACTGGTTTAGTGCACCGCATTCATATAGTTGTTAACAGCATAGAACCCCCCCTTCCCCTGGTTTCGGTGGTAGGTTTTGCTCAATCCCGTCATTGTCTGTTCGCCATCTAATTCGGAGCTCAGCAGGCATTAGCCTTCCCAGAACCGAACTGTTCTCCCGCAGCCCACCGATGCTGGCATCGTTTTGGAGGTGCAGGTTAGGGGCATCCACTCTTTGAGCATGATTGATGCTGCAATGCTAGTTATTGACTTATTTCGGCTCGCAAGTGACACGGGGCCAGACCGACCGTCCCATCAGATAGCAGTGATGAGGTGTGGTGAATCCTTGACCTCACTTGCTGTTTTTGGTGTGGAGGGGCTGCGACTGCATTTAGGTGGGACACTCCTCGGGACTACTGAGTAGTGGCGCTGCCTCAGGTCACCCAAGCCATGATCGGTTGTATATTGGTAACGTTTCAAGGTCTGCGGGGTCATTCAGGGTGCATTACAGTGGAGGCTTTTTTGTGGAGCGGTTGGCCGTTTACACGCTGAAGAACATGCACCGAGACAAATGCAGGAGACATACCGGGTTCGCCATCGGTTGGGCCTTGCAGTCAACGGTCTGGGCCGTGTCAATGTTTAAGAAGATTGCTAGATCCCTATTTTCACTCGATCAATGCCCAATTTCCTCCCGCCAGCCCAAGCGGTCGAGGAGATAACCCCGCACATCAGCGAGGGAGTAATTCTATAGAAGAACCTTCTCCGAGAGGCTTTGGTTCAGTGTAAGTAATAATATTTTCATATCCTAGCAACCTAGCATATACAAATACAGAGTTTTCAAGGATCGGAGCTGGAGCCTAATTAGGACTAGCTATTTTAGAATTTACTTTAATACTACTTGCATAGAAGACCTCTACTGTGCCGGTAATTCGAAATCTCACTCTACTGCGTTAGTAATTTTGAAAAGTCACTCTACTATGCCAGTAACATCGATAAAATATTCTACTATGAGGGTAACTAGCCGTTAATTATATATTCTGTTCACCTAGCTTTCAAGTCATGACCAACCGACCTTTGCGTACGGGGCTAAGGCACGGTAGGGGTAGGTTACACGAACATGGGTAGATATTTACCATCTAGCGTACTGTACAACAAAGCACTATAGAGTTACAAATGCCTTCTGGCCAAGATCCATGGTAAGATAATGGCTACAGCAAAGAAAAGGGGTTGAGGTGGCAGGGAGGATCTCTCGGTCTCGGTCTCGCATTTACAGGATCACTCCCGCCCCTGGCGTGGCTAAATATTGCTTGTCATGGTACGCCACTACGACTATGTACAGTACAGTACTAAGATTAACGTAATTGAACGTAAGAATCAAGTAGACAGCACCCATGAGAGGCAGATCAGGACGCCATGTCCGGGCTGTGCAAGTGCCGCATTGCGGCATTTTTTGATCCCACAATCTTGAGAACCAATAGGGGGAATTTCAAAACACCTCATACGCCAAGTCCCACCTTACGGCAGGGGAGCAGGCACAAAATAAGGTCTTGCCGCTCCACGGAGGTCACGGCAAAAAATTGCCGCACACCAGGATTCTGCGCCAATCTCGCTTACTCGTCACCCAGCAACGACAGTCGCTGTAAAATCAGTGGGCTACAGGCTCATATTCCCTAATTGTACAGTGTACATAGCCTGTAGCATTCACTGAACGAGCTTGCCTATGTCCCCTAATCCGTTGCTCTGCCAGGCCCTAGTCAATCTCAATGGACCCTGGTCAGCTCCCATGTGACCCCCGTAGGGTTGGCCTATTACGACGCCGGTGCGACAAGTGTAGAAAGCTCCCTCCAAATTCCAGATTTCTCTCTTGCTACTTGCTACGTCAACGATATCTGAATCCTAGGACAGATCCCAAAGTCTTTCTGATGCCATAAAAATGGCTGGGTTGCTGTTGGGACAACACCTGGGACTTCTCCAATACCTGGTAGACAAGGTGTTGCAGCTGACAATCCACACGTTAGATCACCCAGCTCCAATCCCTCGATTCCATAATAAACACTACGAGGTCCAGGGAAATCCCAGCTCGGTATTTACCGGGCGAGAAGAGATCCTTGGTCAACTGAAAAGAAACTGCTTGCCAGCAGAATGCTCGAATGCTCAGTACCAGCAACAAGAACAACATAGTCAAAAACGATTCATCCTCCACGGGTTGGGGGGGTGCGGGAAAACCCAGCTGTGCTTGAAATTCGCGGAACTGTATCGCGAAAAGTAGGCAACAATATCTATTCTGGACGGTCACAAGGCCAGTCTATGCTAACAGCGGCTCAGGTATTGGGGAATATTCTGGATCGACGCGAGCAGCGAGGAAAACATCCAACGAGGGTTTTTGAATATCAGCAAAACATGTGGATTGGAAGATGATGTCCGTGCCGTCAAGATATGGTTATCTAATGTGCCGGACTCATGGATGTTGATCTTGGACAATGCGGACGACCCAGACTTAGACCTTTCTCCACATTTTCCTCTCGGTAACAGAGGAACTATCCTGATCACGTCACGAAACCCAGATTGCAGGATCCACGCCACCGCAGGAGTGTGCGAGCTTGGTCGGATGGAAGAGGAAGAGGCCATTACGTTACTGCTTAAAACGGCTGGACATGAGGACTTGTCAGATGAGGCAGCGCGTGAGATAGCGAAGTCGGTGGTTGCCATCCTCGGATGCCTTGCGCTCGCCATCGATCAAGCGGGGGCCGTAATCCGGCAGGGCCTTTACACGATGGAAGAGTATCGTAAAGTCTATTCTCGGCGTTGGAAAGAACTTCTTAACCGAAAGTCTGTTCAACACGGCGGTGACTATGTACACACGGTTTACACGACTTGGGACATCTCGCTTCAGATGATTGCGAATAAAGGGGGTGAGGCGGCACGAGACGCAATCGAGTTGTTACAGGTCTTCAGCTTTTTCCATTATAATGGAATATCAGAAGAGATCTTTCGCCGAGCGTGGGAAAATTTGAAGCTAGGCCGGCATTCGGAGTGGATGCGTTCAAATCAACTGAGTTTGGTCCGACAGGAATCAGCAACATGGGACGCTGGTCGCCTCCGGACTGGGTTGTCGCTTTTGTCTTCGTTCTCGCTGATCAGCCGTGATGAGAATGGTTTTGTCTCCATCCACCCGCTCGTACACAAGTGGGCTAGAGATTATTTAAACAGCTCGGACGAGGAACGGACGTGGACTATATCCGCATGCTCAATAGCAGTGTCGATTTCGTGGGCTTTTCAGACGGCCGATTATCGGTTTCGAAAACATCTTGTACCTCACATTGACTCATGTCTCCATACATACGAGGATGGGGTTTTCCATATCCGTCAAGTAAGCGAGGAATGTCTGAGTATGGCCCAGCTCTTCGCGCTAGCATACGGCGAGGCCGGTAGGCAACGAGAGACGCTCCAACTGCTGGAAACGGTAGTGGCGGCTCACAGGAGGGCGCTAGGAGAAGAACATCCAGATACCCTTGGGTCGATGCACGATCTCGCCATTAGCTATAGTGAGGCTGGTCGATGGCAGGAGGCGCTCCAACTGCTGGAAAAGGTGGTGGCGGCTCACAGGAGGACGCTAGGGGAGGAACATCCAGATACCCTTGGGTCGATGCACGATCTCGCCATTAGCTATAGTGAGGCTGGTCGACGGCAGGAGGCGCTCCAACTGAGAGAAACGGTGGTGGCGGCTCGCAAGAGGACGCTAGGGGAGGAACATCCAGACACCCTTATGTCGATACACGATCTCGCCATTAGCTACAGTGAGGCTGGTCGACGGCAGGAGGCGCTCCAACTGCTAGAAACGGTGGTGGCGGCTCGCAAGAGGACGCTAGGGGAGGAACATCCAGATACCCTGCTCTCGATCCAGAATCTCACGGCCTTTGAATATGCCGACTAGAATGGAGTCTCTCAACAAACCACAAGAACGTTCGAAATGAAAGATGATGAGTTTTATCGTGGGCAAAGAAGTGCAAGAGATCAATCTCTCAATCCATTATAAAACGATATAGCCAATAAAGAGCTGTCATGTGCAGACATGCGCCATAATGAATTGAGAATAATGCCTGTCTTTCGAATGTATCTTCCCTCACTTGGCTATAGATGTCAGCAATAAGGCAAATGCTACTCATATCATTCAGGCGCCATGGCATTCACCTCTCTTTGACCGCTGCGATGCAAACTGGATCGTGACTGAAGAGTCAGTGTCAAATGGTGATATCTCGGCCAGAGAGCGGAAGTCGTGTACCATTCCTTCGGGCACCAATTTCTTTGGCCACCTCATCAATACTTTACACAGTTTTCACTTCCGACTTTCTCGCGTCATTGAAGCCTTTGTCGCACATGACACTCGAAATTGATACTAAATATTACGGCAAATGACCAAAACCGCCCACGGAAATATCGAAATGACTGAAAGAGACCAGACATATTAGTTAATGTTTGTATCACTTCGGTGATACTGCAAATGCAATATAAGGTCAAAAGCGTTGGTTGAATTCGTTGTATTCTCTAAAGGTAAGGCTACCTTGAATACTATATATCCATCAACCGCTCCGACATTCATCCTCCCGAATCATCGTATATTAGTTGATCCGGTGCGTTGGTTATACAGTTAATTACTAGAACTGCCCACCATGTCATTTCTGTAAGGGTATTACCGTATAATCTGGTTTATAAGTCCCCCCAATGTGGCCCGTGCGAGACAAATGACCGTAATCACTTATCCACCAATAATACGCGTCGATTCTAGTTATATTTCTGGCGCGTCACCTACTTTTCAGGTATAGCTTCATTTATTAGACTAATCAAAGGGGGGACTTATAATCCAAGAAAAAGTCAGGACAGCGACCCTCTCCTAGGGGGGGACTTATAAACCAGGGGGACTTATAGCGAAGGGGGGACTTATAAGCCAGATTATACGGTACAGTAACCTTTGTACTTGCATTCGCTCTGCCTTTCCGTACACATTGAAGTACTCTTTAAAGTACTTGTATTTAACCTAAATATGTGTTCGGTGTATCAGTTGCGTGTAGTATTTTGTATAGGAATAACCAGTGTGCACCTTAAGGCGCGCTTGTATGCAACGCGGGCCGAGAGCGCGTTATGCACGCGCCCAAACATCGCGCGAACCTACTTCTAGGCCATGGCGAGTCTGATTCTCAGTCCCTGACCTTCTGATATGACTTAATATCGTGCCAGCGAGGGACTGCTCCATAGATCCCGACCTCTCCACATCTTCTACAATGGCGCCGAAGCACAGTTGCGACGCTCCGCTAGCCAATACACCAATACCGAAGCGTCAGAAGATTCCTCCATTTCCAGCTTCACGATCCGCAACTTCTGTCGAGATTACTGCATTAGCGCCCTTCTCCGTTCAGTATTGGAGTAAACGGCAAAATCTTGTCAGTGCCGAGCTCCATGTTTCGCCCTTTAAGAGGGGGAAGTTAAATCTATATTATTCCATCGCTCCGCGAGCGAAGTGGAGGTCGATGAGGCAATATAGAAACGTCAGGGGTAAGTGGAACCGGGGTTGCTATGCTTACGCTGGGATGCTAATGACCGTGAATTTGCAGTCTACGACGAGCAGTATAAGAACACCCCTATTGAGGATACTGTTGGTGCCTTGGCCGAGCTAGTCGCCGAGGGAGCGATTGGCGGCATCCAGCTGAGCGAGGTCGGGGCCGCCACCATCCGTCGGGCCACTGCCGTCGCCAAGATTGACATGGTCGAGGAGGAGGTCAGCCTGTGGGCGCCCGAGATCTTTGACAATGGCGTTGCGACAACATGTGCCGAGCTGGGAATCCTCATTGTGGCACACACTCCCCTCGGCGCCGGGATGCTGGCCGGAAAATGGAAAACGGCCGACGACGTGAAGGGTCACCACCGCGCATTTCCGCGCTTCCAGGGCAAGAATTTCGACAAGAATCTGGAGCTCGTCTCTGAGGTGGCAAAGCTGGCCAAGGCGAAGGGTGTCACGCCTGGCCAGCTCGCCTTGTCGTGGATAAAGGCACAGAGCAATAAGCCAGGCATGCCTTTTATTATTCCTATATCGGGGACACGG
>KN832902.1:72030-93264 GCA_000827325.1 Oidiodendron maius Zn
CTTGTTGACTTCTAGTAGTAATATTAGCAATATAAGATTTTTTAACTATTTGGAATAGCTGGGTTCAGCCTTTTCTTCAGCCCGCATCAGGTATGCTGTGATGTTACTGCAGAGGCGCTGCGGTACAGTATCGCAACAGATTGACGATAGTAGTCGGCGGATTGCAGTCGGCGGGTTAACAGTCGGCGGATTAGCTGTCGACATTATCAAGTAGTGTTCGCTTATACTTTCTCCCACCCGCGAGTCTTATTGTTGCGTTAAGCAGCACATATCCATGCAGCGCCTCTTGAAAACCTGCACATTACCTCAGCTCATCTAGCTTTACTTTTCCGGCTCGCATTTATTAAGTATAATGTCAATCCCTACGTCTTGTACGGTTCTTGTAGCCGGAGGGGGCCCGGCAGGCTCATATACGGCAGCAGTCTTGGCGAGGGAAGGGGTCGATGTTGTACAATAAAACGCCTCGTTCACTTTTTGCTTCTGCCTATTTAGTGCGATTTTGGTTGGTTGCCATTTGCGTGCGGGGGTGCCAATTTTGCTCGCCGGTTCCTGACTTTTGCTACAACATCTAACTTATCAAGAAATAGCACCCTCAAGTGCAAATTGGCATCCTTGAGCACAAAAGACATTTAGGCTTTCTCGCTGAGTCTCCATTCTCGCCGGGGCCTTTTGCGCAACAAGTGACACATCCCTGCGAAGCGAAATCCCGTACTGTAGTACTGTAAAGTTGAGCGAGCTGACTGAACTACAGTAATTAAGCGTAGCTTGCGGAGCTTAATCAATGCTGCAGCTGGTTTTTGGCTCCTACTTAATTTTTGATCACAGTCCTCAAGGCAGTGGCCTCTCGGTGAGTGTGACAAGTGGAGGCTTGCCTTGGCATTCCTTTCGTGTGAAAGGACTTGGCTAATCAAAGAAATCCCTCATAACACGTTGCTGGCTTCTGCATGGCTGCGCCGTGGCATTGCGTGTTGAGGAAAAGATCTTGGTGAGCTTTAATTTGAAGCCATCTACATCTCGCGCCAAAAGGCCAGTCTGGGATTAGTGCCCGAAGGCACCACCTTAGCATCCTTATATTCGCACCACCAGAGATCATTACTGTTTATAGCAATAGTAGTGCAGATATAAGCCACTTTCTAGATTTATTGAGTATACGGTAGAAGTATATATATTGACCTCCCCCATCCAAATTCACAATTCACTTCTCATCCGGCACTCAAACAATCTCGCCAACCTAAATATTAAGTCCAGATCCCAGCCCAAAGCCTCCAAAATGCAGTTCACCAAGGTTGCAACTCTTCTCGCCCTCTTTGGCTCCCTTGCCGCGGCTACCCCTGCTCCCAAATACGCCCCCATCAACCCGCTGGGAAAGCGCAGCTCAGTGACCTACACCGTGTACAGTGACGATACGTGCGACAACGTCGTTTCCACGCAGACCGTCTATAACGGGCAGATCTGCACTCCCTACACCAACGTCAGATCCATTTCGGTCAACAATGACGAGTACGTTAACCCTTGTGGCGGGCTCAATAAGGGTTTCAGAGACTAATGCTAGACGGGTAGTGGCTGTACCGTCTCGACCTGGAGTGGCAGTAACTGCGGTGGAAGCCATTACACGGCCGTTAGCGGGTGCAACACTGTCCTATTTGCCTCGGTCTTGGTCCAGTGCTAAATGTGATGGCAAATCGATACTCGCGCGTTCGGCCTTGAAGAGATGCAAATATACGGCAGTAAGATGACGAGATCGGATGGGGAAATACCACGCTCACTAGTTAGATACGACAGTGAATAACAGCCTAGCGTTACGTCTTGATGATGAAAATATATCTAGGGTTATCCATGATACTTGATTTCTCGACGGCGGTTTATAACGCTGCTGAAAGTAGTTGAAGATAGCGAACTAGTCCGTCGGCATGATATAGGAGTCCGGCCGGGACTCCAATTTGCCCCAAATCTAGTCGATAGCCTCCTCGAGGATGGCGCTCACGGTCTCATGCTGTGCACCACCCTCACTCTCATGTGCAAACTCAAGCGCCTGGAATACCATGATAGTCTCGGAAGGCAAAGTTTCGGGCCGGCCTGTCTTGTTCGGGCTTTCACTCATACTGTGATTGAAAATTATGTCGGTTGGGCTCTGGGGCATAGCAGTAGAAAACTTGTTCGCAGTAGAGGAAATTCAGAGAATAGAAGAAAATACTATGCCGGTGACATATGTATAGGAACGTAAACCCACCCTCGGGACTGGCAAAAAGTTGTATACCTTGGCGCTATCGGCCCCTGTAAGCTGCGATAATTCAGAAGATTCCACTGCGTAGGGTTAGGGTTGAGATCTTGTAAGTGCGTTAGCCCTTTTCTGTCCCCACCAATTCTGGCGTCTACCCATTATGGAGATTAGAATTATGGAGGTTCTAGGCTAGTAACTAGTAGAATTGAAGAACTCCACGAGCAGCTCCTTCAACTAACCCCAAATTGGGATAACGGCTACCTAAATCCTACTCTCAAGCATGCTTCGACACTAGTCCAGCGTTCTACCAATTTTGAACTCTCCAAGCGCTATGACTTTAGTGATACTTCTTACTTTTGTCGTAATAGGTGGTCACAATGTAATGCTCTTTATATTAGCCAAGGCATAGCTTACTTTAAGAGGGGTTGTAGGCCAGCCTACAAATGGCCCTAGGCCAGGCAACTGTGGTAGAGTAAGCTGCTCTTATAATGCTGCGATTTATTGGTGCAATGATGTGTAGGTTATACTACTTTAATATACTTAATAAAAGCTTACAGTTTTGCTTTATAGAATACAAGTCCTTATACACTTGGTGGATTTGGTGATATTGCGGATGGCGCTCAGTTTATTATGAATAAATGTATAATTTATGGCCTCCGTGATTTGGTTTCCGGCCAGGCGTTTACTAAGGACAACTGGAACGTAATTGTTACACAAGACAGTTGCTGAGATCTGGCTTTAGGGTGTGACGGGTTAGACCTGTGGATTTGAGTCGGTTAGGGGAGCTTCATTTCTGTGGTTATCTTTGCGTTTAGCTGTGGAATACATAGTCAGATTATTCCTTTGGGTCTGCTCCTCTAAAGCCAGCTCTATCCCATAGAGTCCTCATAACTTTCTCCCGTGCTCCGGATATCAAGGAACGCCCGTCTTTACACCTATAATGTGGATGCTCATAACACTTGGCTGGACCAAATTGCTGGGCAAACTATTCGTTCTGGTCGGCTTTGATTATTTTGTCGTGAACTATTCCTTTAGAGTTTACTTTGTAAAGAGAGGGAAACTGATTACGCTCATGGCTATACTGCTGATCATGTTCTGAATTAAAAGATGCCCAGAGAAGCACAAATGTTAGAGCTGATCCCAAAATGAACATATGGGACCCAATAAAGTGGCAGATCCTCGTATAACTCACCTTATCTTGATTTGAATGCGGTTACTCCATTTGACGATCTTCGTAAACTTTCGTGCCGTATTTGCTTGCCCTTCTTGCAACATTCTCCGTGACCCATCTGCCACGAAGACTTCTGCTTGCATGGTGAAGTCCCTCGCCTACTGATTCGTCGCTAACTCCTCGTTTCCGCATCCACTCGTACCTACAGCTGCTTTCCTAAAGTCGTTCCATGTTCGAATAATCAATAACGGAAAGGCGTTTGACTAAGGTGGCCAGTAGGACGGTCTGGCCGCAGCACTTATTTTGTGGAGCGTGGAGTCTGTCATATATCCAGAAGACGAATCGAGTGCCTCCGAGGCAGACTTCGATTTCGGCATTGATTGTGCCGTGGGATCAGAGCTTGATGCAGGTCTTTTCAGCCCTGTCACGAGTCCTGAATCAAGAGGTCAACGTCTGCTCCCAGTCCCAAAGGACCCTGCTGCGATGTCGAGAGCCATGACTCCATCGAGACGACTGAATCCTTGGGGCTTGCTGAAGAGCAAGAAGCTTTGGCCGTCGATTCTACATGCCCTTCTAGCCAGTCTCCACGTCCTTCCAGCGAGCCGCTGCCCAATCTCGTCAGTGCAAGAGATGCTGCCATGTCCCCGATTACTCGGGCTCGCATCTATACACCCTCTCTCCTACATACAGGGCAACGCGGGCCAGATTAACACGAGCTCGTGCGCCCTCTACTCACGAATACTGGCACCTTTGAAGGGGAGATACAACGACAGTGGGGTGAGAGAGAGGGTGGCGACAAGGTGGATGGCATCAATATGCAGCAAGAGCCGAATGATGCTGCAGCAGTGCTAAGGGCTGAAAGCATGGGGGTTACCCTAGCTACTACTGAGGATGAGAGTCCAGGACCCGACAGCGGCGACTCATCTCGGAAGTCAAGTTTAGGGGATTTCAGCCCTCAGAGCGATGTTTGCAGTGACGATGGTCTCGATGACAGCACCATGATAGACGGCGATAATGAAGGGCCACGTACGACTAAACGGAAGAGACAACCATCACCCGTCAATGTCCCAACACGTAAGAAGCACAAAGGTCAGCCTCAGAGATCCCCCCACCGTAGTAGGGCACAGTCCAAATTGGGTGGACGCTCTCCTATATCATATTCCCGTCACCACGATACCCCATCAAGCACTGAGCCTAACACTAAGCGTCAACTACCTTCGCCAGTTCCTTCCATACCACGTGCCATAGACACAGAGATGGGGTCAAGTAGCAGCGACTCGGGCCGCCCAGAATTAGCTTACCAATACTGACCGAAATCACCTTTCGTCCGCAGTCTCGGCGCTCCTGCTCCTTTACGGCGGTAGTTAGTGATGGCCGCGATGGGCGAGGAGTTTCTTTCAGTCAGCTAGGCCAGCTTATCGAGAGCATAGGCTATATTGGAAAGCTGGACGACATCACGATCAAGCCCCTACAAAAAGAGTCATTCCTCTTGACAGGCGTCGGTCACTATACCTCGTCCCGAGTCTCGCCTAGTGAGAGGAAGACTCTACCGCCGCATGCGAAGCTCCATATCCTTGACAACGATGAAGCGCAAACTCGACTTCGACATGGTAGAGCTGGCCGAGAGGATACGTCACGAGAGAGCACCAGTGCGATAAGCGATGATGAGCGTCTGAGCGACAGTGATCCCGACCCCAGTGGCGGCGATGATGGATGTTGCAGTGAGGATGAGCAGCACCGTTTAAGCACGAGGAGGAATATTCCATGGGACGAAATAGAAGAGCAGCGCTTGCGGGTATAGCAGTCTCTGACACATAACGTAGTTGATCAGTGCACCATGGGGTGTCGTTATTCCCGCACCACCTCAAAATTAGCCGAGTCCTGAATAGGGGCGTTGTTGTGTTTGTTCCTTCATTCTTTGAGAGGTTGACTGCACTTTCTTTCATTTGTTTCGCGTAGAGGTCAGAAGTGGCGTTAACACAGAACAGAGTCGCTGCTGAGTTGTAGGAGAGTTTGCACGGTTAATCCCCGACCGTAAAAATTGACATCTGTTCGATTAACAATTAGAAGGTTGTGCACATTTTCATCATTTTATATCTTAGGAACGTTCAGAATGGGTATACAAATCTCTTAAATTAGGAGCTCGCCGTAGTAATGCATCAGATGCATGAATGGAGACACGTGAAGGGTCACCAGGTATTATGGATTATACGAAACAGATCCCCGTAAAGCTGGAAAGCACGCCAAAGGGGTACGTACATTCAGGTGGTGGAAAGTGGGCTTGTTGTCTACCATCCTGATGCGAGCGGGAATGAGAGAACGACAATGAATATTGGCTTGAGTGGGTATGTTTCTC
Source organism: Oidiodendron maius Zn (assembly GCA_000827325.1). Lineage (NCBI taxonomy): Eukaryota > Fungi > Ascomycota > Leotiomycetes > Myxotrichaceae > Oidiodendron > Oidiodendron maius. The sequence continues at coordinate 77,779 of KN832902.1, forward strand.
CTTATCCTGACTGGAAGATTGTTCGAAGGGAGATGAATGCGAGTTGAAAAGGACGAAGGAAGTCGGGGTATTATTTGGCGGAAAACGTAACCCTCATCGTCCCCGCACTCGTGAACGAAATGCCCGATCCCCGCCCCATCGTGACATTGACATATGAATACATCCCTACATCCCCAAAAACTTCAAGCCCGTTCCCGGAGTCAGCACTACTGTAGTATAACTTTTATGTACTGTACCCCCTACGTTTCGATAAATTGACGACATCCATTGTTGGTTTTACAGGGGATTATAGTGATATCACTAAGTAAAAGGAAAGATATAACAACTGCACTGTATTCATTGATTCCTTGTTGTTAGTCTGTACTAGCTAGGTAAGATATATCTGCGTGTTTCACGATACGCTTTGGCCACATAGTCAGGTGACTAAAGTGGTGTTGTTCTGTTGCGGTATCCCGGAAGCTAGTCCAGTTTCGGTGCTGAGTAACCAACTCAAATGATGATACAGTACTTGTGCTCTGAATACTAATGTTATAGACTGTGTGAAGGAGTACATGTTAAGGATGCTGAAACCACTTGATTTGAGTTATTTGAGACTGTATTTGGAATTCTAGTCCTGTCACGAAGTATAAAGGTGGTGGTTGAACCCACCCTTAGAAAATACAGAGCATCATTACCTGAAAATACGAGCCTATCACGTGCACCTACACTAAGCCCCACTCGACGCAACATGTTCCAACATCCATAATGCCTAACATATATGGCGTCGATTTGAATCGACAACCATGGTGAGCTCAGTGTTGCAAAGCATTACAATACAAATGCCACCGGACCTCGATATTAGACGATATAACTGAGTTCCGAATTTTGCTCGGATTCGAGAGGCTTTGCCAGGTAAGGAGATCACTATCTGTACATTCGTTATGTCCCAAAGGACTGGTGGCTGTAGCGAACGAACGAATGTTCGAGCTGCTTGCCACTCGAACCGACTAATCAAGGCTGAGTTCAGAATTTTGTTGCACGTCGCAAGTAATTTCGCTGAACCAGTATCCAAAGCTGATAGGGCTGACATGGTCCAGGGGGTCGCCCTGTTCCAATAATCAGTATTATTAGCCCATCAGCTTCTGAGTTCTGTTTTCAAGATTCATAAACGTGGCTTGCGCTATGGTGATTTCTGGTTTGTAAAGATTTTTTGTTTTATATATTAAAATATTTAGAAATAGCTAAGTTATTATAGTCTTAAAATCGTGATTTTTGTGGTAAAATTAGCTGACCAGCTTACTGATGAGTCATTTATCCTAATCCGGAAAGGTGGCGGCGATTTAGCTAAGTCTGGCGACAATTTAGCTGGTCCCAATATTTTCATGGGCGGTTCTAGTCATTTGCCGTTACGATAATTGGCCGCCATGTTCACAAACAGTCTCAAACAAAAACCGATACCCCGGCGCTACCTGCTCCCCCCACTCGCGCATCTCCGGCGTCAAATGCAGATCGTGAATATGTGGCAGGTTCTGCAATGGCAAGAAGCCGTGAGGAACCCCCCTTGCCTCAAGCTCTCGCACGAATCGCTCCGCGCCCGCGAAAGGCGCTATTTCATCGGCGGCACCTAATGAATGATTGTTAATATCAAGGGTTGAAATACAATAAAGATGGGAGTTACAGGACGAGGAGACATCACACACTGTGGATAATGAAGGTAGGGCAGGAATACTGTCCGGCTCGCAGGCGCGCTAGCGGACTGACAGAGGAGATGCGCTCGGGCGACGGCAGTGCGAGCGGCCAATCTATATCGTCTTCGCCAAACAGACACCCCTTGGGAAGCCCATTGAGCATCAGAGGAAGACCAATGTTTTCCTTGAAGAGTGCAAGAACGAGTTCGGAGCGAGGATCGCCGGGACGGACCCAGCCAAGCTTGGTGCTGTCTCCCCAGGCTGAGTTGTCGTAGGTGGTGATGGCCTGGGTTGGTAAGGAGGCAAGGATGCGTTTGAGGCTCATCTTACGGCCCGGAAGAGATTTCAGACGGGCCGCATCCAGCTCTCCCGACTCGAGGTCGACTGGAGCATAGAAGCTGAGAACCGCGGACGGAGGCGGGATGCTGGCAGCATGGGCTGTCCAACCGATTGACATGGCGAGCTGGCCGCCGGTTGACCAGCCGATGAGGACTACCTTGTCCGCCTTCACGGTAACACCATACTCAGTCGCTATTCCCGGGAGGACTGTTCGCGTCCACCGATAAGCATCGCATACATCAGTCATGGGTCCATCGACGAGGTTCACCTCGGGGCAAAGCCGGTAGTCAATGCTGACGGGGAGGAATCCATTCGCCAGGAGATGTCGCGTCTGGGTCGGCCGGATGGCTCTCCTGGAGAGGGTCATGTGGCCTCCGCCGTGGATCATCAAAGCTGTGGGGAAGATATAGGTTAGTGCATATGCTGTGTATGGGAAAATGATGGTGACAAAAGAATCTTTATGCAAAACCCGTACCGATGGGCATGGCCGAGGGCGGTGGCAGAGACGGAAAGTAGACATCAGCATGAATCCGCACTCCGCTCACCTCTTTGTACACTAACGTCTCCTTGCGGAATGAAGAGCCACCCTCCGCCCCAATGTCCTTAGCTGGAACATTCCAATGCTTATTGCACGCGACGAGGAGCTGCTGGCTGGTGGACTCGGGTGTTAGGCCGCCTGAACTGCTTGCAGATGCAAAACCTGCGGCCGCAAACATGGACATCCACGTCTCGGCCGGCTGGATGGGATATGCGGTCCGGTTCTCGGCAAGCCACCAGCCGTCAAGAAGACCGAAACAGATGTCGTACCAGTCCATAACACGAGTAACCTCGGACAGGACGATGATGCCTCCTGGTTTGAGTGTCTCGCGTAGACGTCGGCATGAGGCGGTGCGATTGGTTGTTGCATGTACGCAGTTTGTGCTGACAACAACGTCGAAGCGGCCACGCATCGCCTCCGGGATATCTTTCTCCAGATTGAAGGTCGTGAAGTCAAACCAGTCATAGAGCTTAAAAGTAGTCTTGGCCTTGGACACCAGGCTCGGCGCGATGTCGGTAAACGTGTACTGCGCTGAAATGCCAGCTGTTTCGAGGCCCGCAGCCAACCTCTTCGTGGTCCCCCCGGTGCCTGCCCCGACCTCAAGAATCTGCACCGGCCTTCCCTTGACAGCCGTCTTCAGAAGCGCTGTGAGGTATACTGCCAACTGGTCTGTTAGTGTCGACATCATGGGTGAATGGCCATAGAAGTTCTCCATGATCTTCAGTGACGCGGGGCTCCCAAACATGATGGCAACGCTGTCGACCTTCCCGCTCAGGCAGTCTGCCAGCTTGGGGCCGGTAAGAGCGATAAGGGCGCTCTCGTCCCTGAATCCGGAGAATTTCTCTTGGAAGGCGGCTTGCAGTTGGGTCGCCGATCGCCACTCGACGTCACGGTCTCCTCGCTTGTACCCCCCCGCTGTACTGGTCGTCACGATGCCGTGTTTCTTTAAGATCTCCCACAGCCTTGGTACCAACCTGTCGTATTTGGGGGACTGGAAAGGGATCTGGGGAAGTCTTTCTCTGGGAGAAAATCGGGCAAGGTCGACCCCTAGCTTTGCGAAAGCCTCGACGATGTATGCGACAAGGAGTTCATCCTGGAACGGGGCGACGTTTGACCAGTATCCGACATAGTTTCGCTTGCTTGCCGAATCATGAAAGTGAGCGTCTGACTCCTTCAGGGCATCAAACGGATTCTCCACAATCGCGCTCTCCCCAGCAATTGCCTCTTGCTTCCCACCAGCAGGGCTGTAATTGGCGGTGCCTGTTGGGCCAACGCCTCCGCTTAATGTAATAACCTGTGGCTCTGCGCCGGGTGCGGCAATACCCAGTTGAGTCATCAAGTCTTGTACAGTGATATCAGTCATGATGTCGTCGATACGTACCGAGAAGCCGTCCTCGAGTTCCTGTTTCAGGTCCATAGCCGACAGTGAATCCACTCCAAGATCTGCGAGGAGGTCGGATGATTTGATGTCCTCGCTCTTTGCACTGGAGACCTGGGAGAGAACTTCCAGAAGCTTCGGCTGGCGCCGATCAGGCTGCCCGCCGGTTGCATATGGTGACTTCTCGCTTTGTGTGACTACGGCTGTCGAAGTCCGTGGTGCCAGCGGAGCAGGAGCTGGGGCGGAGAGGCACTGGCCTCCAAGCCGTTGGTGCAGTTCGTCCAGTGTAGTTCCGATAAGGTCACCAGAGTCGAAGGTCAGGCCAAATTTGGATGACAGCTCGCCAACGAGCTCAACCGATGCGAGCGAATCTAGACCAAGATCGGCTAACATGCTCTCAGCGGCCATCTCAGATGCTGACGTTCCAGTGTACTCGGCTATAAGCTCTCTCAAAACCAGGCCTGTCGAGTCTCTGGTGCCTTGCGCAGAAGAAGTAGTGCTTGTTGCCGGTGTAACAATGCCTCCGCCTTCGGTGCTTGTGGTAACAGGAGAAATAGACGGTATAGCGGGAGCCTCTGATCGTGGCACGGAGGGCTCAGATCTACCTGCATCAAGCATCTTCTCAAGCCTGGCTATGGGTAGCTTTGCGAAACGACAGCCGGTGAGCACAGCCACCAGATTACCTTTGGAATTGCATACGAACACATCGCCGATGGGTTGTTGCTCAGCTGTGAAGCCAAACTTGGCATAGATGCGCCATTGCTGCTTCAAATCATCCATCTTACAGGCCGGAGATATGGTAGCGTGATCAAGAGCAACCATGACCATGACCTCGTCAGCCGCGACGTGGTCACTAGTGTTCATGAGGAATCCCACCACCTGAATGAAAGCATCCACGGCCACTGCGTCGCAGAGCCTAGATGCCGTGCTTTCATCCAATCCGGGCTGCCCGTCTGGCAGACGGACCGTGGCGATGGCCTCGTACCCATGCAGGGCTACGGAATGGATGCCGTGGAAAAAGGGTGCGTAATCAACGACTCGGCTAAACAGACTATATGTTCGCTTTGACATCAGCCTCTCGGCATTCTCGTTGTCGTCTCTGTCCATCCTTTCCATCGGCTCCGAAACAAAACGTTGGAACACATCGAACCCGGCGCTTGGGGCCATGAAAACGCGGCCTCTTGCGTGGGCAATCTCCTTTGCTTTGGGCGAGCCAGACTCGGGCAGGAGAGTGCGAAGCGTCCACTTCCAGGATGTACCCACAGACAACTGCTCTAAGCGTACGATCACTTCACCCTCGGGCCTGATGCTTAGTGCGGAATTGAAGAAGACCTCCTCAAAGACGAGATTAGCTCCGCTCAGAGAAGCGTCATTGAGGAGCAACTGCAGCGACATGATGATGCATTCCATGTACATGGATGCAGGGCAAAGCGACCTGGACCGCACCGCGTGGCCCTCGACGATGAAGCGGTAGCGTTGGCTCTGCGTGTTAATGACGAACTCTGTGGGCCCTGCACCATGGCTTGTCCTCTTGACTACCAGCTTCAGGGATGGGGCGGCTAGTGGGATGCCATCTTGCACGGCCACGGATGGCGATATCTTCGACATGGTCTTCTGCATCTCCATGACTCGATCAATATTGGTGATCCAGTGCCGCGTCCGCTTAAACTGGTACGGCGGCAGCCAGATAGGCTTGCAATGGCAAGTCCCGTTGACGGGGATCAAACGCCAGTGCGTCGGGAAGACACCCCTTCTCCAGAGGCTGGATACGACATCGGATACTACATCTACAGCTGGCTTTAGGCTTCCCTTGGTCTTGATGGAATGGAAGGTATGGGATTCGGGTCGTTGGACAGCCGATCTGACCATGGCTGTCACGGGCGTGTCCACGCCGGCTTCCAAAAATGTGACTGGGCCGAGACGATCCTCGACTCTGCGAACGGCTTCGAAAAAGAAAACGGGGTCTCGTGCGTGCTTTGATGGACTGTACCCCTTCATAGTCCTGAGAGGCTCCTGTCGACATACCTCCAGTGCGATGTTTGGCTCGCCCCACTCCAGGGAATCTGCAACGATAGCAAGATCGGCCAGAATAGGTTCCATGAGTGTTGAGTGGAACCCATGACTTGTTGCGAGACGCTGGGCCCGGATTTTTTGAAGGCTGGGCTCGGTGCGCAGCACGCTCTCGGCGGCGTCGACTGCGGCTGAGGTGCCGACGGCAACGAGGGTCGACGGAGCGTTGTGACAGGCGATCTCAAGCTGGGGAGAGTGCGTAGGTGCCCCCGACTGCTTTTGCAGCAGCGAGCAGATATCTTGGAACTGCTGGACTGAGCAGTTGCTGAGAGTGAGCATGGCCCCTTTCTCGGATCCCCATTTGGTGTCGATCAGATGTGCCCGAGCTGCGACCAGCTTGATAGCGTCGGATAGGGAGAGCACGCCTGAAACGGCGAGCGCGGTTATTTCGCCAAGGCTGTGGCCAATGATGGCGTTGATCTTCACGCCGGCATCAATCCAACATTGGGCACATGCATATTGCATAGCAAAGATAGAGCATTGCAAGGTCACGACGTCGCTCAGTGGCTGTGTCGCGAAAATGGCGGGGATGATGGGAGGAAAACCTTGCTTCTTGAGCTCAGCATCACAAGCGTCGATGTAGAACTGGACAGCCGGGAAGCGGTCGTACAATGACTCGTCCAGGCCGACCTTGTTGTCATACTGTCCACTGAATACGAGGACAACTGGTTTCGGATCCTTCGGAGGCTGGAATATATCTGAAGCGGTTAGGCCCTCCAGAAGTCCGGCTGCATTGCTTACGGAGCCGGCTTGGACGTGTCCCATGAACTGAAGTCGCTGTCTTCTCTGGTTCAGGGTCAAGGCAACGTCGGCTAGGTCCAGGCTCCCGGAATGCTGGCGTAGGTAGGCACCGATAGCCCGAGAATTATCCAAGACGCCCTTTTGAGAAGAGGCAGTGATCATCAGCGGGAGAGTCACATTGATGTCGCCCAATGCCTTTCCATAGGCCTGCTGCTGGACAGCAGGCATCTCGCTGCAGAGCAAAGCGCAGTTGGATCCGGCCGCTCCGTAGCTGTTCACAAGTGCCGCCCGGAGAGGTGCATCCCAGGAGCGCAGCTTGCGTACGATGGCGAGACCGTCAGGTTCCAGAGCTCCTATCTTGGGGTTCAAGCTATTGTGGTTGACCTGGGGCGGAAGCTGGCCGTGTTTGATCATGGCGAGGGTTTTCAGGAGGCCTGCGACACCAGCAGCTGTCTCGCAGTGTCCGATATTACCTTTGATGGAGCCCACATGGATGATGTTGTCGTTCTGCGTCTCGGATTGGCTTCTGTTGAAGACGGAGCGGATGCTCTCGATCTCGAGAGGGTCACCTGCCTGCGTCCCGGTTCCGTGTGCCTCGATATATGTGACCTTCTCAGGCGAAAGATGGGCCTGCTTCAGGACATTTTGGTATAATGCGATCTGTGCAGCCGAATGTGGAACCATGATGGACGCTGACAAACCACCCTGATTTGTAGCCACGCCAGAAATGACCCCCATGATAGCGTTTCCCTCGGCTAACGCTGTGCTGAGCTTCTTGATGATGACTAGTCCCGCCCCATCAGACCGGCAGTACCCATCTGCCGCTGCGTCAAAGGGCTTGCACTGGCCCGTGGCACTTAGAAAGCCAGCCTTACCCAGGTCGAAGTAATTGTTCATGCCCGTTATGAGGTTGACGCCACCTGCCAAGGCCATGCGGCACTCGCCATTTTGGACAGCCTTGCAGGCGCGGTTGATGGCGACTAGAGAGGAGGAACATGCCGTGTCGACCACTTCGGCGGGACCAGACCAGCCATAGTAGTAGCTCAGGCGGCCACAGAGGAAGGCGCGGATTGTGCCTGTTGATGTGTACGCTGTGGGTGCGTGGGCGTTGGTGTTGTCGAGGTATTCGACCAGACTGGCGCCGATGAAACAGCCGACGTTGTCCGCGTCCTCTCTTTTGTGGGTGACAAGGTACCCCGAGTCATTGAGGGCTTCGTATGAGAGCTCGAGGACTGAAGAGTGTTAGCGCCTTGTTGTAGTGGTTTTGGGGGCTATATGCATCTTACGAAGTCGCTGTTGCGGGTCCATATTGGCCGCCTCTCGGGCACTGACTCCAAAGAATGCATTATCGAAGCGTTGAACATCATCAATCAAGTTGCCGTAGAAGGTTCTTTCTTTGGCAAAGTTGCCGCTCTGGGTAGCGCGAAAGCCCCCATGGAGGTCGAACCGCTCCGTCGTGAGCTTCTGGTGACGGTCAGTCCCAGCAGCCAGCATGTCCCAGAGCTCCTCCAGGTTGTTAGCTCCTGGAAGGCGGCATGATGCCCCAACCACGGCGAGGGCATCCTCCGGGAAGGCGGGGATGCTCTTGATCCGCTGGATCAGAGTGTGTGCGGCCGTCTTGGTCGGGTGAAGACCCTTTTCAACGAAGGGGGTTCTGGGCACACAGTCGGTGAGGCCAAAGTAGACAAAGGATGGATTGCTGCGACCGGACTGCTCGACGTCGTTGGCAACCTCACCCAGCAGGCGGTACCACTCGCACCGGGAGGCCAGGATTGTGGTCACCAGTTCGTCCGAGAGTGAACCTTGGATGAGCCGCCTGCCGTCTCGGTTGGATCGCACGGGAACCTGGAGCTGCGAGGCATCAGGGAGCTGTAGACTGGGTGTCTCGCGGCAGAGCCGGCAGAGCTCGGCGGCCAGGTCCCCGTTATCAGGATTGTGCACCTTGCCCCTGATGTCGACCTTCTGCACTTGGAGACCTTGGTCTTGGGCATAAAGGAAGAGCTCCTGCAGGGTGTCCGCCGGCCCGACAATGCTGACGGTGCGTGGCTCCGTGATGGCCGAGACGTGGGTTCCAGGGAACTTCTCGGTCAGCTCGTCGCCCTGTCCTTCGTACTTGAGCTGGAGCGCCAGAGTTGTGGTTCCCGAGCCGCCTGAATCGTCGGCAAACTCGCCGTATGCGCCTACGCCGAGCAGGATACGCATGGTGGTGGCCGTGTGCTGGACCACCTCGGCCTCGTCCCTGGCGCATGAGGCTGCTATAGCCGATGGGAGTCCCCCGCAGTATCCTTGCAGACCGCCGGCCGGCTTCACTTCGTCGAGGAATTCACGATGAGAGAGGCCGTGGTAGGCGAGGTAGCGTAGGTACTGTCCAATCTGTAGGGCAACCAGCAAAGGGAGGGCCACGATGCCCGATCTGGCCTCAGCCAACGGTCCTCCCACGCCGTTGGCCGTCCAGTCATGGAACATGTCGACATAATGCGGGCCTTGGCTGAGCGCCGCGACTTCGGCTCTAGATTGGGCGAATATTGACCAGACGTTGTCTGTCTTGAGGTTCTCGATGGCCTTCAGGAGCATGCATCCGTGCTTATCTTGGAGGAAGAAGGAACGGAGGCCGTTAAGGTACTCCGAGTCTGGGGCTCGGGCTTGCGGACAGAAAAATGCGCCTGAGACTGGTAGTCTAATGTTGGTCATGGCCGTTGAGCCCATGGCTGGGTGTTATGACGTTGAAGAATAGGATTGTGAGTTGAGGAGACAGTGATGGAAGATAATGCATAAGAATAATAAACACAAAAAGTAAGCTTGGTGTCAAGGAACGGGGCTAACTAACACACCCTCGGACCTCTGAGAAGGACTGTCCCGGCCGATAGATAGATAGATAGATAGATAAATAGATAGATGGTAGAGAGTAAGCCAGCTGGCGACCAGTTTGTCACACGGGGCTAAAGTAGCAACATAGATAGCTCTATGCATTTCACGGTTTGTATGCCATGCCAGGACATTGGACTCACGGCCGGTACAAAGAGTGACCGGAGAAATCTTGGCCACTAACTACTAGAGAGGCGCTCCTATTGAGACCCCGGGTCTGGCCACGGTCTGAGGCATGGCTATACTACTGCTTACGCCGAACTGCAGTCTTATTAAATGCGCCGGCATTACGTCCTCTCGCCGGTGTGTTTTATAGCCAAAAGGAGGAAACGCGCCGGATAAATACTGGAAACTATGTTCCTGCCTCAACCTCGCTGTTCAGACTGTGATCATTCTCCTGCTCTGGATTGCACATATCAATCGCATCAAGGTTTAGATCTTCAGCCTCTTTATCTAGCCGGTCCTGGCCACTGACTCGACTTCCTCCAGTTAGGCTTCCCCCTAAGCATTCGTACGCGACTTCTCTAGCAGCTCGCGATTTCTTATATCTCCGGGTTGGAGAAAACAATAATACGAGAGCAAACACTTAGGAACTCAACAATGACTAAGCCTCTCCAGTATCTTGAAGTGGGTGGTAGCTTGACCGTTACGGCGCTCGTCGTGTTATGCATACAAGTCTACGTAGTGGTATGTGTCCGATGTTCTTCCCAAGTAATATGCAGGAAGGCTGACTGGCCATGACGGCGACAGTATTACCTCGCCTCGGCCGTCTACTTGCTCACCTTCCACCCTCTGGCGAAGTATCCCGGACCGAAGCTGTGGGCTGTATCGCGGATTCCATGGGCACTGCGTGTTATCAGGGGTGATTTGTGGGTTGCCCTAGACAAGTTTCATGAGAAATACGGCGATGTCGTACGGATTGCGCCAGATGAGATGTATGTGACCGTGGTTCCGTTGTTGTCTCCAGTAGAATGTGTAGGCCCATCCGGGGTCAATCATCCTGTGTCTAACCCATACTCGTGCCGTACTAACCCAGATATACTTATTCCAGCACAACTATCCGACCAAGCGCCTGGAAGGACATCTATGTAACCAAACCTGTCCTCCCCAAAGACCCGTACAGCCTGACCCCCCCCCTGAACGGTGCCCACTCTCTCTTCACCGCAGAAGGCGACACAAACCGACGCATCCGCCAAGCCCTCATTAACGGGTTCTCTGATAAGGCCCAGCGTGATCAGGCGCCGATTGTTGAGGGTTATGCTAAACTGCTGATAGCTCGCATGCTGCGTGAAGCAGCTAAGACGAGCGATGGACAGATCGACATCCAGAGGCTGTTTGGATATGCTACTTTTGACACCGTCACTGACCTGAGCTTTGGTGAAGCGTTACTGAACACTCTCGAGGAGCACGATACTGAGCATAATGAGATCTACATGTTTTCCCTCCACGCCAAATTTGGGACAATCCGCAACTGTCTCTCCAGGTTCAAGCCCTTTGATGCCCTCCTCCGCTTGGTCCTCCTCCGCGTGACGCGTCCTGTCCGCGAACACAACTGGCAGCTGGCTACCGAGAAGGTCGAGCGACGGCTGGCGAGGGGCGACCTGACAGGTATTCGATCAGACCTCCTAACCCCAGTGGTTGGCAAGCTGGACGAGAGCGGCCAGAAAGGGAGCATCACAAAGAAGGAGCTCATAACCAACCAGCTGGCCTTTGTCATCGCTGACTGCCAATTGACGACGGTAGCTCTGTCTATGGCCACCTACCTCCTCCTGCGCGACCCATCTAAATGGCAACAACTGGCCAATGAGATCCGCGGCCGCTTCAACAGTGATGAGCAGATTACGGTGCAATCGACCCTGGAGCTTCCATACCTAGAGGCTGTCATTAACGAGACAATGCGGTTCCGCCATCCTACGCCTATTAGCCTGCCTAGGGTCATGCCTTCTAACGGTCGCATGGTGGATGGAGAGTTGATTCCCGGAAATGTGAGCTTAATAACTTCTACTTCTCCACCAGACTTACCTATGATGGTCTGGTGTTCTAACTATCCAATCATAGGTGATTTACGGCATCAACCTGCAGAATATCCAGACCACACCAAGCCTGTGGGCCGAACCGCAAGCCTTCCACCCTGAGCGGTTCCTGCCCCAGACAGATGAGCGCTACGACCATCGGTTTGACCGGGACGTCAAAGCTGCGTTCATGCCCTTCTCCACTGGGGCGCGGAATTGCCTAGGATCAAAGTGAGTAACCATTTCCTATTATTCTCCACCACTTAAAATACCTGACATGAGTTTCTTTTTTCATAGGGTATATCTCGCTCAAGCGCGCGTATTCCTCGCCAGGGTGGTCTGGAACTTTGATCTGATCATGGAGGATGGGAGGATGAAGGATGAATGGCTGGATCAGAAGGCCTATTTAGTATTTGAGCCTAAGCCATTGCAGGTAAAGCTGAGGTTGGCTAGGTAGTCGCCCAAGGTTTAAGGTCCAGGATGGGTTTACAGCTATATAGGTATAAATATACGATTTTATACAATCGTTCTAGTCTTAAGGGTATAATATCTGTTGCGGTCGCCCATGGCGTTGGCGCTGGCGATAGTCTGGGCGAACAGCGGATATAGTCGTGGGGAGGGCCGTAGCGTAGTGCGAGCACTCGCTTCGCGGGCACACTACAGTACCACAATAGAAGCCAGCCCTAGTAGTTCGTCAGCACACTGATATATTGAGTCCCAGGAGTTTTACCTGGTAGGACGGTGCGATTTAGGTGTCACTTTGGACACGTGGCGCAGCAGTATAGAACTACCACCCTATACTAATCCTATACAGCCATAATATATACCTGACCAGGTACGGGAGGTACAGTACCTAGGTACCTTCTTTACGTCACATTTTATTACCTCTACACACTACCCTATTATTAATTTATGCTATTGTATGTATTCTTCTTTAATAAAGGCACCGTCGGTCGGCAAGGCATCTGAAACTTCAATGTTATAAAGCGCAGTCCCAACACACAAAATTACTCGATCTAAGTGAAGCAGAGGCTGCACGCCAAAAGGGGGGTGGAGGGAAGGATAATAATTGTAAAGTAGAAAAAAGGTATAGAAAATATGCGGATATTAGGCTCAAAGATAAATTGAACGAGGTGAGGATGATAAGAAATAAAGCTGTAGATGTGCAACAACAGAGGGTACCTCTAACTGCCACGAAAGTACCAACGGAACCGGGCAGCAAAAGGGGTTGCAATGAGATTCATCATTATTTCTCGATAACACTACATATCCTCGCTAATAACTAGTCTTTGTCAAGCCCAAATTCCTGTGTTCCAACCGGGGCACCAGACCATCGATATCAGTGTTTTCGAAGTCTTGCATATCGGCACTGGGAATTGCCTTACCCAAAACACGAAGACCGCTCAAAACTTTCAGATCATCCGGGGAAATCCTCTCGAGATCTGGGGCTTGGGACTTAGCTCCCCTGGCTTGCTCTAATGCAGTCCCGGAGTTTTCATTCCCCCCGAGAGCTTTCATCGCACAGACGGCAAAGTCTATTGTTTCAGAGACTTCCTCTCTAGTAAATTTCTTCACGATATCTCTGTCACCGGATCCTTGGATAACTGCAAGCTAATAAGCAGCCGCTCGGTGACATGTCAATCAACGCCTTACCCGGTTTAAGGAACTGGAACGCTCGGTCGAATCCGTCCTCGTCGATGTCGCTTAGTACTGGCTCCTCTTGCATTCTAATCTGCTTGAGGGCAGCCATTACGACTAACATGAACAGTGTATATCCCTCGTCAACCTTTTTAGAATGCCACTTTGCGGCTTCGAATTCGTTACAGTCTCCTTTCATAGCTGCAACTATCGAAACTGCTGCTGCGAGCGCGCTGGACAACGCCAAATGGTGCCCCGACGAGAAGAACGGGTCGATGAAACATCCCGCGTCTCCTACCATGCGAAAATGCGGACCGGCGTACGCGTTTGCTCTGTAGGAGTAGTCTGTTGCTTGCCTGACCTCAGACACGAGCTCAGCGGGTTCGAGCAGGTCTGCTATCGTCGGGCATAGCTTGAGACACTCCGCTAAGAGCTGTCGGCCGGTAACATTTTCCCCAAGACTCTTTTTCTTCTCGAGGATCAGATCCTTTCGCATAACAGCCCCTACCGACACCGTACCGTTGTGCAGTGGGATGGTCCAGCACCATCCCCCACCGTCTGCGGGATGCTCAGTGAGAGGTCCGCGGAAATCCAACGAGACGGTCATGAGGAGGGAGGCTTACCACGCATGCCTTCGAAAAGAGGCTGGTTCTCCCTTGGAGTGCCATCGCTCCAGCGCCGAGCCCCTCTATAATAACCCCAGATCGCTATATTCTTCAATCCTTCGTTGAATCTGCGATTCTTGAGGTACTTGGTCGACATGATACCCATTCGGCCAGTTGCATCCACGAAGTATTTGAAGTCGACTGTGCCGGAGCGACCGTCTTTAGTGGACCATCGAGCAGAGAATGGACGTCCCGGGTTAGCCAATTTGGCATCTGAGGTGAATCTATCTTCGCCGTAAGGTTCAAATTCCAAGGCGTCCAGCTTGACCCCTTCAAAGGTCTGAGCGCCGGTGCTTGCAGCATGTCTGAACAAAAGCTCGTCCGACTCGGATCGAACCACGCTCCACGAATAACCGTTGGGGCCGTTCACACTGACGAAATCAGTATCTATGCCTCAGTTAGTGTATCTACGCTCGTATACTTCCGGACAGAAGCCCAGGAAACTTACATCCCTCGCGCTTCGCAGTGAACTTGAAGGCAGCTCCGAGCTAATGCATTCGTTAGAATGTGCACTCTGATCTCTCTGTTTGGTATTAGTCGGTTGCTTTTCTTACTTTTTTTTGGAAGCCGTGCTTTTCAAAGGTCTCATCCAGGTCAATGAAACGCAACAAGGGTCTTATAGACGGGAGCATACTCTCCCCTACGTGGTAGCTAACAACGTTAATTCACGGGCCGCCTTGTCGCTGGCAACTTTTATGTCTACATACCGGGGATGCTTATCCGCTTCAAGTAGGACAACATCGACCCCTTCCCTCGCCAAGACTGCTGCCGTATATGAGCCTGCCGGGCCCCCTCCGGCTACAAGAACCGTACAAGACGTAGGGATTGACATTATACTTAATAAATGCGAGCCGGAAAAGTAAAGCTAGATGAGCTGAGGTAATGTGCAGGTTTTCAAGAGGCGCTGCATGGATATGTGCTGCTTAACGCAACAATAAGACTCGCGGGTGGGAGAAAGTATAAGCGAACACTACTTGATAATGTCGACAGCTAATCCGCCGACTGTTAACCCGCCGACTGCAATCCGCCGACTACTATCGTCAATCTGTTGCGATACTGTACCGCAGCGCCTCTGCAGTAACATCACAGCATACCTGATGCGGGCTGAAGAAAAGGCTGAACCCAGCTATTCCAAATAGTTAAAAAAATCTTATATTGCTAATATTACTACTAGAAGTCAACAAGCTTCATGCCTGCCTCCGGGTACCGGGTGCCATGGATAGGGAAACTAGCCAAGATGTCCGTAATAGCCTTCAAGTCGTCCCCGGACAACTCCACTGTTGTCGTATTCTCCCTCATCCTCTCGGGAGACCGTGTCCCCGATATAGGAATAATAAAAGGCATGCCTGGCTTATTGCTCTGTGCCTTTATCCACGACAAGGCGAGCTGGCCAGGCGTGACACCCTTCGCCTTGGCCAGCTTTGCCACCTCAGAGACGAGCTCCAGATTCTTGTCGAAATTCTTGCCCTGGAAGCGCGGAAATGCGCGGTGGTGACCCTTCACGTCGTCGGCCGTTTTCCATTTTCCGGCCAGCATCCCGGCGCCGAGGGGAGTGTGTGCCACAATGAGGATT
>KN832902.1:93381-110134 GCA_000827325.1 Oidiodendron maius Zn
TGCCTGGCTTATTGCTCTGTGCCTTTATCCACGACAAGGCGAGCTGGCCAGGCGTGACACCCTTCGCCTTGGCCAGCTTTGCCACCTCAGAGACGAGCTCCAGATTCTTGTCGAATCTTGCCCTGGAAGCGCGGAAATGCGCGGTGGTGACCCTTCACGTCGTCGGCCGTTTTCCATTTTCCGGCCAGCATCCCGGCGCCGAGGGGAGTGTGTGCCACAATGAGGATTCCCAGCTCGGCACATGTTGTCGCAACGCCATTGTCAAAGATCTCGGGCGCCCACAGGCTGACCTCCTCCTCGACCATGTCAATCTTGGCGACGGCAGTGGCCCGACGGATGGTGGCGGCCCCGACCTCGCTCAGCTGGATGCCGCCAATCGCTCCCTCGGCGACTAGCTCGGCCAAGGCACCAACAGTATCCTCAATAGGGGTGTTCTTATCCACACGGCCGATGCCAAACAGATCGATCTTCTTGTGGCCGCGAAGGGTATTATTCGCGTTGACGACAAGGCGGCGGACACACTCAGGAGAACCATCGATGAGGTATCTCCTCATATCCACCACGCCGCTCTTGATGCACACAACTACCTTGTCAGCATCTTCAGGATACGTGGCAAAGTATGACGCTAACAGATGCAAGGAGTTGTGCTCGGGGGTGCCGTAGAAGTCTGCCCCGTTCCAAAGGGTGACGCCCTCTGCGAGCGCTGCTTTCAGCACCTTGAAGGCCGCCTCATCAGGCATCGGGTTAACGGGGTCGGTCAACCCTGTTTGGTGTGTTTAGTCATGCTGGCCTTTCTAACGGACGAAGTATAAGAATAAAAAGACATACGCATCAGGCCGAGGCCATTCTGACCGACAACCTTGTCAACGATCGTGGTTGTCATCTTGCACTCGCTTCGTGAGATGTTCGGTGCCTGTCGGAGGACTTTGCTTTCTATTCACGTTGCTTCGGTGTGTTCCGTCAATCCAACATGTTCTTGACTGGACTGGGTTTCTAGTTAAAGTAGTGGGTGAGACGAAAGGCGTACGTGCAGGCTTTCGGAGTTAGGGATAGAGAAAGTCCTGTTACACAAACGAGGCGTCAGCAACAAAGGAACAAACAGGCCAATTAGTTGAAGCGGCCTCCTTCTGCCGGCTTGTCCCGGTCTGAAGGCAAGACCAGCAACGGGTTATTAAAGATCCGATTTCTTCTTTGGGAAGAACCCACCGGAGCGGAGATACTAGTTCCGGTCGGTCTAGAAGGTGTCTACAAATAAGTAAGTAAAAGCAACCCGCCGTTGATAGCAGGGGACAAGAGTGGGCTACCGTGGTGAGCGGTCCCATGTGACGAGGGATTGTGCGGTGTTCATATCAGGAAAGCCACATCCACTAAGCCCTAACTTATCGGATGGAAATACCACTTGGTAGGAACGTGCTTGTATTTAGTGACCGGGGTTCTGCAGTCCCTGGCTGTCTAAACGCCGGACACCTTCCTTGATACTGGCCCTCTGTCCGTCTGCCTACAGTTACCTGGGATAGTTTAGATCATACGATGATGTTTCCAAGGCACAGGCTCGGTCTAGGTTTCGTTAGACAGGTCCCCGATCAGAGGCATCGAACGGGGAAGAACTAGCTCTTTGCTCTCCGCGCAGAACAGGGTCAGTGGAGCCCTGGAGCTTCTCCTGGGAATTGGTGGGAGTAACGTGTTCAGGCATAATGCCGAGTCATTTGAAAAGCTATTGCAGGAAGTAGGTGAGGCTATAGGCACAGAATGGAAAGTTACTGCGAGTGTAGACTATGGACTGGGCATTGATAACTTCAAAAAGAAGTGGGATGATTCGACAACGCGTCGGCTAGTCCTTGAGGTCAGGCGCCTTTGAGGCACTTATCATAGTAACAGAGTTTCATATCATAATTATTATTTCTTTACTCTATATAGCTATTATTTCCTTCTTAAGTCCCTAAAGCCCTTCTATTTGGCTAGGCGTATGGTACAGGAGTAGGTGATATAGCGCATTGAACTGAGGCGCAGCAGCAGCGGCTTTTGGACGTGAATTGGCATCCATAGTTGTGCGGGGAGCAGCAATATTAGTCCCAATTTCAGTTATATTGGCTGACATGTTGGCTTGAAAAGGTGGTGTTGCATGAAAGTGGGAAAAATTTACGTATTGGTGGATTTCATTATTGCGAGATGTTGCACTAGCAGAACGATTAATAGATACAACAGGAAACTCAATGCTGCATTCAGGCACCCGATCTTACACATTGCGAATTTTTGTATTACTCTGGTGATACTGCATATGCAATATTGGTTCAAAATGATAGTTATTATTAGTTGTTGTCTAAGTCGACGGTCTAGTCTTAGCTATCCATATACTCTCCCCGGTCTGTCGTTCATCAGTCGTCCTGAAAAGGTTTATCCGTGAGTCCGGTCATACAGCGATCAATATCTCTGGTTCTCGCCCACTCACGCTATTATAGGGTTATAGTACCGAAACAAGTTCCCTGGGTCATACACAGCCTTGAGCGCCCTCAGCGCCGGAAGCTTGCGGGCTGAGTACCAGGCCGCAGGGCCCTCATCTCCATGGCCAAAGTTCACGTAGGTCTCGAGATCAGTGCTCCCGCTTCCCTTCTGTGCCAGTCTTCGAACCTCCTGGCCGAACTGGTTTAGGGATGGAATGTCGGAGGCATCAAGGGCGAAGCCGTCGAATTGCCTGTTTTTCAGTTTCTTGTCAGCACCAGCTCCGGCAGCTCCGGGAGCAAATGTTGGGACTTGGGATGGGGAACTCACAGAAAGACGGCAACATCGCGATACGGAAACGCAGACGAGGAATCTGGGTACAAGTGGAACCCATAGCTAGAAAACTGTGCCCAGGAAAGAGTCGCTGTCTTTATCTCCGAATTAATGGGAATGGTCTGGTTCATGTAGTTGAAGAGCTCGATGAGATTTTCCACGTCAACTTGGTAGAGATTTACAGCATACGGTACAAAAGGCACACCTTTCTGTGTACCTCCCTTCAATTCACCGTAGAGTAGCACCGCGGTGAAGTTGTCGTATGGAACCGGGTAGTTAATCTCAACCTCGATGGGACTCAGGTCCAAGAAGGGTTGCATGTACTTCATACCAGCTGCCTGTGGCCCTACATAAATGAAGCCGGCAGCGATAATCATGCCACCTAGTGTGGCATTGTACTGGACAGCAAGATTAATGGTGAATTCCTTTGGCTGACGGCCAACCAGGCCCCCCGCCAACCGCCACACAGATGCATTCTTCGGCCCGGTGAAGAGCGCATTGACGATCAGGGCCTCGCCATTGTTGGTAGCAGGATAAATGCGGTAGGTGAGAGATGTTACGACACCATAATTGAAGCCAGCGCCCTTGATGCCCCAGAACAGATCCGGATGCTGCGTGGCCGAGACGTTGAAGATATTGCCGGTGCCTGTGATGATCTCCACGGAAAGTAGCGAATCTGAAATAGCTCCGTACATTCCTCCGTAGGGGCCCACACCTCCACCGAGAGTAATACCTGCTAGACCTGCGGTTGGGCATTGGCCAACGGCTGAAAGGCGGACACTCCCTATTAGCGGGCAGTTCTTGTAAGATATGGTGGAGACAAGCGTATAGAAAACTTACGAAGCTCCTTGCCAATAGCTTGGAGGGTGGATGTAATATTGCTAAGGTGCCAAGCTGGGCCGACAGTGATAGTGTTCGCACTTTCGTCGATTTCGAGGTTATCAAAGTTAGAAAGGTCGAGGTCTATGGCACCCTGGACACTAGACAGAGACCAACTGTATCCGTGACCACCAGAGGTAGCGAGGAAAGACACATTGTACTGAGACGCATATTGGATCTAGAAGAGAAATATGTGGTGAGTTGGAGGATTCTCTTAAGGAAACTGGCCGAATCATTCAATACAGTTTGTACATACCACCTTCTGCACATCGCCCACAAGTGCAGGCTTTACACCGACAACGTAGGTCGGCGAACCGCTGCTGCTAAACCGGGGGATAAAGTCTTGGCTGTAGGCCGCACTGGATGTGAGTACGACCTCAGACTCTGAAGAGAGTCGCAACTGCAGGTCTTGGACTATTTGCAGAGGAGAGAAAGCTGCCGCAATATGGACGGCATAGAAGTAAGCAAGGCCGTATATAACGGCGGAACGGAGTGTAACCATGTCCTGTTGGACGGTGAGTGGTTGGTTCTCGCAGAAAGAGGGAATTTGCCGATATTGGGATATTGGGGACGTGTTTCGGATAGAGATACTTGGTGTTCGATTCCAGACTTCTTAAATACCAGAAGAAGCTTCTTCGGACGAAAACCCCTTGGGCCGAATTAGACGCTGTACCCTGGACTCATAAGCAGGCATCCACGTGGGCTTTTCCTAAGTCAACATTAGTACTCGCATCTATTTTGGCCTATGTATTCCGGATAAGCTAATCTTGCAAGTAGAATCCATGTGGCTCGCACCAAATAGTGCGCTACTTCGTATAACCGACAATAGCCAGCTATTCTTACGAAAGCAAGTGGGTATCCGAGAGTGTGTGAGCAGCGCCATGGCTGGTTCACAGGCCATAGACTGACTGGCTACCGGCCTGATCGGGTTAGAAACTCCCGGTTGTTACGTGAAGTCAAGAGGCATGGCTTTTGCAGAATCCTCAGAGGCGCAGCCTCGTAAGACTCGGTCTACACTAGTCCCTATACCATAGAATACTAGGGATTAAGGTTACTCGAACGGGAAGAACCCACCGGTAATGCTACTCGCTGGACCGGGTTCTAATCTCCATAAGGCTTGTGGTTTTCCCCGATGCGGATCTCTGTTAAGTAGGCCCCTGGCCCGGATCGGAGAGCCTACTACTTGTATCCCTTAGTGTGGCAGCCACAGCCTATAAAAGTGGGGGCCGTTAAAATATCTATATTGGGTAATTCTATCTAAAAAAAGCATATACTTAAACATAGATTTACGGGAGAATTTTCTTAATAAGGTAATTACAGCGTATTTATCTTTCATCATTAAGGCTGTGGCTGCTGAGCGTGCACCGTAAAAAGTGGCCGATGTTTTGCCAAATCGGCTGACTACCCTTCGGCTGTCGCGAAGGTTGTCAGCCCTGGCCCGTCATACCAACATCCACATCCAACATTCACATCCACATTTCGGCTTGAGATATCCGTATACTGTATTTCAACCTCTCAGGTCTTCGACTGGAAACTTTGCTCAACATGTGGTCATACATCGGGTATCTAGGCATTTTCTGGCTCTCTATCCTCGTTATCAAACTCACCCGCTTTTTATACCTGCACATGCGCCCATCCTCTCTGCACCGCTACAAATACAACAAAGGCAGTGAGCTGTCATGGGCATTCGTGACCGGCTCGTCCGATGGCATAGGGCTTGGTTTAGCGCACGAATTGGCGCAATCAGGATTTAATATCATTCTCCATGGACGCAACCCCACGAAGCTAGAAGGAGTGAGGAGGACCCTTGGTCAGGAATACCCGCAATCTGAGATCCGTGTCATCGTCGCAGATGTGAGTGATAGTGCCCAGATGCAGATGCGAATTAGTTCCATCGTGGAAGAACTGCGACATCTGCATCTTACTGTTCTGATCAATAACATCGGCGGCCCTCCGCCGCTAATGAAACCTCTTTACAAACCATTTGCAGCAAATATCGACACGGATGTTGAGGGCATGCTGAATATGAACATCCGCTTCACCATATACCTCACACGAGCTCTACTTCCTCATCTCACCAAGAATCAAAAGCCTAGTTTGATCATCAATATCGGCTCTTTTGCTGACGTTGGAATGCCTTGGTTGAGCATGTACTCTGGCACCAAGGCGTTCATCAATGGCTGGAGCTCAGCGCTGGCGCGGGAGCTGAAGGCAGAGAAGAAGCGTGTGGAAGTACTGGCGATTGTGCCGGTGAGAGTGACGGATGTGTCTTTTAGGAAAGAGGCGCCTACTTTAGTGCAGCCGAATGTAAGGACTTTTGCCAGGGCGAGTTTGCAAAAGGTAGGTTGTGGGCGGCATGTTGTGGCGGGGTACTGGGTGCATGATGTTGTGATTTCGCTGTTGAGTTTGCTGCCGGGGAGCAGGTTCTCGAAAATACTCGTGAAAAGCATCACAGCCGAGTCTCTGAAGGATATGAAGAAAGATTGAGGAGCCTACCTTGGATTTGGGCGTCTTTCTGTGAAGATTCGTGACACGGCCTCTTCGGAGGAGAAAAAAGTGGCAGAAATTGGCACGTGCGCAACCACAGAAAATCATCAATTTGACTACTTAGTACTTCGTCATTTGCCCACCAGCGCGCCTACAATCATGTAGCCTTTTAGTATACCAATTATACATATTCTGAATTGTCTTCTGATCCATTTCCTTCTCAAAAATCTTTATAAACCGTGCTAAACCAGCCTGTTCAGACGCACGTCTCTTAGAGTGAAATATCTGCTTGAGAGGATGCGTCATTGACTCTAAGATAGAGAAATCTGGTGAGACTCCTGGAAGAGTAATTAGATCTAAGCCATTCTTTTTCGCCCATACCTGTGTCTCTTTTGAATCATGTGCTGAATCGGCATCTTGGCAAAGAGTAAGGCCTTGATCTTTAAGGTCTTGTAAGAGGGAAGGAAGGACCTCCATAGGGAATCCGCTCCTTTATCGCCGCCGCCGCCACCACCATGAATTCCTACGTTGCTTCCTTCGACGAGATAACCGTCCTCAAGTTTCCAATGGCAACGACTGCGAATACGGCGGTGTGCACGACGATACACGACGATACTCGGCGATACAATACGATGGAGAGAGCGACCACCAGAACATATGACAAGGCATAATGGTGGGCATGACGATGAGTACAACGGTGGGCACAACGATAGCGACCACAACAGCGGGTACCACGATGGCGGCGACGGTTATCGCAAGGCATATCAATCACGGGCATGACAAGCACGGCAGAGGGATACCAAAGGCTGGCCTCTATCTCTATTTTGCCTGTCTGTACGACTATTACTATTACTGTGCCACAAGGGCAACGAAGACCGGATCAGCGCCAACGTCCAATGCTACCGATAGCTACGTGAAAGGGATTATTTACCCAACTATTATTGATCTTCTGACTCTAATACCTGCAAAGTACAAACTCGCCATCATCCTGTCATACTATACATAGAGGAATCTAGAAGATTCTAGACACTGAGTGGCAGTTATTAACCACTATAAAGCCATACGCTCTCCTTTAACCCTCTATGAAATAGAGATAAAAGAAAAAGAGATATTAAATTAAGACTACAATACAAGGTTAACTATACACTAGTTCTATGCTACAAGCTTTGGCCCTTCTCTAAACTGAAGAAATGAAAGTCTTCCTGATGCATGTCCTAAAATGATAGTTTCATCCCAAATAGCTTCACATATAGATCGGTAATCAGGAGGCAGCCAGAGAATATTCGCTTCACCTTCCACTATCCAATGATTAGATACACGTAACGTAGGTAGTAGCTTGCCGTCTGGTGAGAAGGCGACTGAGTAGACGAAGCCCAAGTGGCCCTCGAGCATCCGTAGTGCTGCTCCTGTCGCGGCGTCCCAGAGCCGCACTGTCTCATTGAGAGACCCAGATACGATCTGAGTGCCGTCTGGTGAGAAGGCGACTGAGTAGACCAAGCCCGAGTGGCCCTCTAGTGTTTGTAGCATCGCATTCCAATATACTTCTACTCTAGGCTTTTTCTGGATCCAAGGCGGAATACACTTCTCAAATGTTGTTCGGACAATACTCTTCTCTGGGGCAAAGACAAGGGCCGAACAATACGATTGAAGGGGCGTCTGCTCAATAACTGATCGGCTATATATAGCGAAGCGCCTCGCATCATATATTGAACAGGTTTACTGGTTCAATAAAGGACGGTATTGCGCAGGTCGTAATCAGAATCAAGGTGAAACTCAGAGTTATATTGACTATTGAGTGATGCAGAGACAACTAACTAAGCACAGCTATGCTGGAGTAAGAACCCCTTTATATAGACCTATTCGGCCTCTTATTGACTCATATGAATCCTCTGAATCCTGGATCCTAAAGGATATCCTAGATCCTAAGGGATGTGTTATGCGTGGTTGAGGCCCTGATCAATATCATATATAAATGCATGTATATCAAGGCTATCATCAACCCATGGACAAGTAAATTACTCTCCTATAAACAGTAGCTACATAGCTTACCGGAATGTGAGCCTCTAAGGATAATATCGCTTGAATCCATTCTGACATCTTGCCCATCCACCCAAGCGCCTCAAGCCAGTGCAGTAGATGAGCCTGCAGAAACTGATGAGCTTCGCTATTGTAAACCTGAGAACCGCTCTTTTGCAGATGCTGGACCCAATAAAGGCATGCATATTGAACTTCGGGTGGAAGACAATTCTCAATCCAACTGCTCTTGGCTTGACTAGTTTGACTACCAGGACTATGCGTTTCGCAAATGTCCTCCTTGAGTATCTGAGACATTATCTGTACGCAACTAGCAGCTACTATCTGGTGGGTCTCCTTTTCATCCACCCAGAAATCCCCACATCGATCTTTATTAAGGAGGAAGTCGCGAAATGAAGGATGGTGCAGGCGAGTTAGCCGTGCGGGGAACTCGCCGCTATTGTTGTGGAGGCGGAAATAGACGGATACCTGGTTGCGATTTGCGATTTGCTGCGCCTATTTTCAAGTGGCCATCTCGAGGCGACGGTCTTACCATTACGAGTTCAATGACAAACTTACAAGCCCCATGGGGATACTATTGTGTCTAATTTTTCCCTTGAATGTCCGTTCGGGTGTGTCACTCGGCCCCTAGTTGCCTAACAAAAAGCTGAAACCTGGTCTAGGAGTCAGAGATTGCTTATATAATTGATACCCGATCCGGTGGATTGAAGCCCAACCCTAGAAGCATATAAACCCCTAAGCCAGAGGATTATATCCTTAATTAATTGAGACACATATACGGTAGAGACGGCGGCATCATTGGCGAAGGCAGCCGCTCTCAATGACTTGAAGTGGCCTAAATATTCTAGTCCGTGGTTAGATTAGGCTCGTCATGTATCCCCATATATATAATAGCTCCAATAAACACATATAGCCTTTCTGTAACTAAGCTAACCCACTCATATTGCCTCTCCTCTATTGCTCGCTTCCTTTGAATAGCTGCGTATTGATTCGCATTCTTAGTAATAGTCTCAAATAGCTCAGGTGCAAAGAATAAGGTAAAATAGTCAAAGGAGTGCGAATCAGGTAAAAAGGTAGGTGGTAAGAGAACTTGTGCGTCCTTATGAGGCTCTAGTTGAACCGGCTCAAATATAACCTGATCAATAGATCCGAACTCAGCTAGTATATCCTCAAGAGACCTGGCTTTACTAGAAGCAGCAGCCTTAGAGTCCATGTTGTATTTGGTAAGTCGGTAGGTAGGTAGGTAGGGAGGGAGGGAAGGTAGTTGGAGTAGTCGGTTCAGGTGATTCAAGGCGATTCAAGGCGATTCAAGGCGATTCAAGTGATTCAAGGCGATTAAGAGGGGAGTATTCAGGCGGTTGGATCGCGCGAAAAAGATGTAAATAGCCTATTCGGGACTAGTGCTTATATTATACAACCTCCTTAGGTGGAGATGGGTTGCATACTGCGCCTTATGGAATTCACCCTATTGGTCCATCGGACACTTTTCTTCCACAAAATTGGCAGCACGTGTAAAGATGTATTTGCGTCAACCGAATGGCTAAAACGGTAATGATTACCCACTAGATAAAAACTCCTCACTATCCAGCGAATAACCCAAAGCTAGCGCGAAGATTGTAGAGAGGTTTCCCCAAATTCTACCTTTTCTTTGGCGTACCATATATTAGCTCCTGAATTAGCGCTAAACTCCCTGCGATTCGACTACAATGGCTGCACAACTATGTGAGCTTCATAGGAAAAGAATCAAGGTCAGACAAGCTTGCGATTGCTGCCACAACCGCAAGATCCGCTGCGATGCCACCAAGCCTTGCGGAAACTGTGAGGTTGGAGGGCTTCTATGTATGTACCGCTCCATACCGAAGAAAACAGGGCCGAAGGGCCCGAGAAGAGGCCTAAGAGCGGTAGTGGGCCAGATGGAACAATATGCAGAGGGGGGCGCTGGTCCGGCGTCAGGAACAAGCTCCGACGCCGCCTCTCACGATATACGACAATGCCGCTATTCCGTCAAGACTGACTTAAGCCTTGACAATAAAGGTTTTCAGCCCTCCCCGCTGGTACCTATCGATGTTATCGAGCGCTGTGTCAATGCTTTCTTCACGAACAGATATCTAATTATGCCAATTCTTAATCGTCATCATGTCTATGCTACTTTATCTCACCTTCATGACTCTCCTGAGCAATATGGACTGATCACCGCCCTTTGCGCAGTTGTTATGATCCAGCCGGAGTTGCTCCAGCCTGTATCTGGTGGCGACCTTCTCGACTTGGCGCAAGCCCCCTCCACGGAGATTTTCATACAGGAGACTCTGAGGGCAAGACAATTCTTCAATTTTTTGGAACTACCATCCTTAGCCTCGGTCCAGACCTCATTTTTCCTCTTTGCTGCCCTCTTCGCTCTAGACCGAGACCGCACCGCCTGGCATTATCTCAGAGAAGCAATAGCTCTGCTCCAAACCCAACGTCTAGACGAAGAGGCTACATATGCCGAGTTACTGGATGAAAAGTACGCCACTAGCTGTCGTCGAACGTTCTGGCTCCTGTTTATAACGGAGCGAGCATATGCACTACAAAGAAATCACCAGTTGACTATTAAACGCACAATTGGCCTCCCTACAGTAAATCCTGGACCAGAAGCAAACATCCTCCATGGATTCCTTGATCTTATATATCTTTTCCAAAATTTTGACGAAAGATTCCTATCGCTATGGAATCTCTCTTCAACAGACTCAGATGTTTCGCCACACTGCTTCATCCAGCTTCAAAACACTCTCGAGGTTGCGCTTCCACAAGTTTTCCGACGGACGGATGTTCAGAAAGCGGATTTATTCGTTACTAGACAGTGGCTCAAAGCCATGGTATGGAGACTCTGCCTCTTCAGGAAGCTTTTATCTAGCGGAACAGCAAACGAATGTATGACCTTTAACTACCCAATTGCCATTGCTCGGGGCATTGCCGTAGTCTCAAGTATCCTACCTACCAAAGCCTTCGAGGTGAACGGCGTTGGAATTCTAGAAAAAGTCTTTGATATCGGATGCAGTTTGGCTGATGTCTTGCTCCTGTATGGAAATTCCATTCCTATCTCTGGCCGAGAAGTCGGACCGAGAGATTATTTGATAGAACTAGTGAGGATCCTAGGGACTGTTTTGGATGGGAGTTCGAAATACTTGGGATTGCTAGTAGCTAAAGCGAATGACTGTCTACATGTCCGGATCAGGGTGGCATTAGGTGGGTGCAAGAGGTCTGGTCAAGGCCCTTGGATCGAGCACCGGAAAGATTACAACGACTCCAGGAGTAAAGCCTTCAAGAACAACATGAACGCAAAATCAACCTTTGATCCCCCTCCTTTCGATAATTCTAAGGAATTAGAAAGCACGGCTATTGCTGATCAATGTAAACTATCGTATCCTCACCCACAGATATGCTGGCCCTCGGAGTTAAATTCCTCCCTGGTGGGAAGCGGGAATGTGGAGTATCAAATTTGTGACTTTTTCTCAATGACAGATTGATTAGCGGTTGAGAGTCTAATTTGACTTTTGTGGCCTATTCGCATAGGCAATACTGTACTACAACGCTATTTTTAGTGATTTTGGTGCAATCCGTTTAAATCAGGAGAACTTTATCGGCGGTTACCGTACCACGGCTAGATAAGCCATATATGATTCAGGTATGCGGCGTTGGACGACGTGCTGATACCATAGCTACTTGTACGGCAGCTAATAGAGGACAGGGACAAGTATTATGATATATATTCTCATCATGCTGTCCTTCTATTGTTGTCTCCGCACTATAAATTCTTCTGCTGCAATCGAAGCGCATAGTTCATCTGGGTGGTAAAATTTTAACTGGATTGTTCAGCCACCTAAAACGGCCCTATTATGCTTTAGCTTTGTATTTCTACCACGGTAGGAGAAGCTTGAGTATACGTCAGAAGTTACAACCCAATTGAAGCCAGCTGGAAGATCTGCTTTACCCATACTTTTTAAAACATGCACTATATCGAGCCCAATCGAGGTTTAAAGGTGTTCTGATTCGATCCCTTGCTGCAAGAGCCTTAATAGTCTGGAACTGACTAGTTATAGCCTGTTCAATCAATAGCCAGGTCGTTAAGAGATCACCCTGGGAGCTAAGAATGAAGCGCTTAATATATGAATGCGCTGCTTCAACCCTAAATATTATTAATACTATATAGTCAAATTAAATAAGCCAGTATCCTTACTTACCTTGATGTGACTGTAATACCGAAGTGAGTATATTCATTAGTCCAGGCCTGAACTAGTAGCTCAACTCGGCCTGGCTTTAGCCACGTCTTTTTGATATATTCAACATATGCTAGGTGTTCTAGAGTCTCAGAATACTGTATTTCAAACTGGAGCAGTTGAGCATGATACTCAGGGATACTAGGCGACTGAATAATACCCAGCCATGCCTGAAAGAAATCATTATAGTCCTCAGCACTAGTAAACTTAGCTTTGCAGTGCTGCTGGACATTTTATTGGCATGCCAGAGGCATAGTAGTGTACCAGAATCCGGGAATGCCTTAGAAATGGCATTTCTTAAGGCTTGATCACAATCAGTACTAATTGCACTTGGAGCAATGCCAACTACAGGGTGAATAAGACTGTAAAGGGTCTTGATTTGACTTAAGGCCCAGTAATACGAGCTCTCTGATTGGTCTGGGAGGAAGTCAAAGGCAATGAAGAAGCTCTTATTATTGTGATCAACCCCTATTATACTAGTAAGCTAGGGAGCTAGTAAGAGAGGCTTAAGAACTAACCGATAATATCCATTAGGGGCATCTCAAATCAATTAGTATTGTATGTATTGTCGATTAGGACGACATCGTGGTGAGACTGAAGGTATTTGATTGATTCGGGGTAGGCCCAGAAGAGGCCCTGCAGTCGTTTAGTCACCTTATCCCTTAGGATATGATGCTTAATCCCCTTAGCCTCAAGGTTCTGGGCTAGTGCCTCAGTTGAAGAGTAGCCTTGGCGTATATCTCGACGAATTTGAGAAGCCTGGTTATAAATATCCTGTGGCAGAAGTGGTGTTTTAGGGACTAGGTCACGGAGGAAAGTCAGGGTTTGCCGTGGCTGGATACCTAATAACCCTTAGTTTAGCACCCTAATTAAACCCCTAGACTTACTAGCTGAGAAGAGGTTACGGTGTGTATTTTGAGCTTTAACTGGAAGCCTGTGGTGTGAAGGGTGGGCAGTAGGGCTTTGGCTAGGAGGGTGGTTATGAGTATTAAACTTAGTCCCAGTGCGATATTTAAGCTCCTATTCAGAGCTAAGGGTCTCTAGTGCAACCACTTGAAATAGGCACCCTGTACCGCGTGATTGAGTATCCCGAACACGCTTAATTCGAGGTTTAGGCTTAGGTCGAGGGTAGCGATTGCATGCATAATATACCTTTTGGCGCCCATTACGGATGCGCTTGCTTTTGCCTACAGTAAAGGCATACCCTCGTAGCTTAGCCTAGCTCTGAATAGCCTCAAAAAGGGCATCCCTAGAGGGGTATGTAGCTAGAGGTGGTAGGGATAACGCGTTAGACGCGCTGGTTAGGGGCGGCGCTGGTGGTGGTTGAGAAAAGGGGTCAGAAACGTCGAATTGGCTGAACTGATTCATTTTCAGGGCTGTATTTAAGCTTCAAGAGGGCTGTATTCAAGCTTCAGGAGGGCTGTATTTGATTTAGGACTATTAGGAGCCTAGGGTCGGTATATACGCGTCCAGGTAAAGGGAGGTTATACTAGCCGTAAAGGGATATGCTAGTTATATTCGCACCACAGCGTCCAAAAGAGGTAATCTTAGTAATATTCGCACCAGAGGTGGCCGAAAAGGGTAATTGATATGCGGTGGTGCGAA
Source organism: Oidiodendron maius Zn (assembly GCA_000827325.1). Taxonomy (NCBI): domain Eukaryota; kingdom Fungi; phylum Ascomycota; class Leotiomycetes; family Myxotrichaceae; genus Oidiodendron; species Oidiodendron maius. The sequence continues at coordinate 107,415 of KN832902.1, forward strand.
TCTTAGTCATTCCTTGTGGTGCGAATGTAATACGAGCCAGCAATTTGCCGGTTGAACATTCATTCCGACGCAGGTTCGGATCCCACCGAGTCGGTGTAACTCCTACTCCGATCTAGTTCGGCCCCGTTAAATAAATGCCTCTTAATCCAACAGTATCATACTTGATATCGACTACTGCCGCGCAACCTTTGTCGTGTAATAACAGCTCTGATTCGCGATCCCGACCGACCATGAATCTCCATCTTCGGCTATGACCGTGTTGACAACGAGGAGAAGCATCCCAAAAACCAGAAGCTGACATGCAAGAATCTTGTGTTTTAACAATAGTAACGACTTTTATAGATGGCGTCAGTTATTGGCTTTGTACAGCGGATATGGGACATCTCCCGCCCTATTGAAACACCAAAATCAGCAGACGCTGTTAGAATTGGGCTTCTCGGTGCTTCAACTACTGCGTATTATATCTCCATCTGTATCTGCTCGCGCTTGTAGAGGCTTATCGATGTTACAATAGGCCTTTGTCCCTCATCACTCCCGCAAAGTCGCATCCTGGTGTCGTCATCGCTGCTGTAGCGGCCCGCGACTTTAAAAAGGCGGAGGCTTTTGCCCAGAAGCATAATATCGCAAAGATCCATAGGTCATACCAGAGTATGTTTTCCACCGCGCGATATCGCTGATAGAGAGTCTATGTCTTATCTGCTGCGGCCAGCTAATCTCTCTTCAGACCTCATTGACGATCCTTCAATCGACGTAATCTACAACCCCCTCCCAAACGGCCTCCATTTTGAATGGGCTATGCAGGCCCTCCGCGCTGGAAAGCATGTTCTTCTTGAAAAGCCTTCGGTATCAAATGCGGCGGAAGCTGATACGCTTTTCTCCTTCCATGCCGAACTTCGATCTCCTAGGCCAGTCCTATTAGAAGCCTTCCACTATCGTTTTCACCCTTCTTGGTCAGGTTTCCTTTCTTTCATAACAGCGTCCACAATTGAAAGTGCTCGGTCTTGGATGAGTGTTCCTGCAGGCGTCCTTTCTAGTAACGACATCCGTTTTCAATATGACCTTGCCGGTGGCGCGCTCATGGACCCTGGGACTTACCTGGTTTCAATCTTACGACAGGTCTTTGGAGCCGAGCCAGAAGAGTGTCTAAGTGCTGTAGCGACACCTATGCCACAAGGGCGCGACCAGAAAATTGATCAAGTTATGAAAGCTAGCTGGCGATTTCCGAATGGTGGTATTGGCAGTATAGAAGCGAACCTGGCTCGGTCGACATGGCTTGGTATGCCAGGATTGGATCTGCCATCTGTCGTTGTAAAGCACAAGGAGGTACCGGTCACAGATGAGGTGGGATCGGACAAAAGTCAGAGCCATGGAATGATCCATACAGTGGCATTATATAATTGGGCGCTGCCAGCGATTTGGCACAGGATTGATATTGTGGATGAGCATGTTACTAGGGACGATGAGGGAAAGGTACTTAAGAGATGGACTTTAAAGAAAACCAAGAAATATTATACTTGGGACGAACTTCAGGAGGAGGGAAAGACTAGGGTTGGAAGTAAGTCTTGGACGACATATAGGCATCAGTTAGAGCAGTTTATAAATAGGATCAAAGGACAGAGGGGCTCAGGAGTGTGGGTTGATGAAGATGATTCAATAAAGCAGATGGAGATGATTGATGGCGCTTATAAGAAGGCTGGTCTACCAATTAGACCCACTAGTACCTATGGGTAATATCTCTTGGTAGCACTTGTAGGGCTACGAATAAAGGATAATTCTACCACTATACTATCCCTACTTGACTAAGACTAATCACCTTCCCTGAAGATAAAGAGTTCATGTTTTGGGACTGTTTCTCGTATAACAAGAAAGGGCCATGTTATGTGTGGCATAATGAGACTATAAAGGAGAAGGAGTCAATTGAGTGGTTGAAACAAGAGGATGAAGAGTGTGAGCCTCTAGCTAAGGGTGCCTTTAGCACAATACCTTTAGAAGACGATGCTATTTCAGCTGTAACAACTGCGATAGGAAACCTTCGACTGTAGTAGTACCTATTATTAGTTCTCACCAACCTGGCTCGACACGCTACCCCTTTTAGTCCCTTGGCTTTGTGTATACGCCCAATGATTTAGCGGACTAGCGCTCAACAATATCGAACACCTTGGGGCTTTGCTGCGGCAGCATGAGAAGACATGTCAGCGTGGTTAGTCATCCAAGGCTCGTGTTACAAACACACCACAGATGCTGACATAACCGACACACCACGCATATCATTTACCCTTTTCGGCCAAAGGGAGTGTATTATTACTAAGATTACCCCTTTAGGACGCTGTGGTGTGTATGCAACTAGCGCAGCCCTTTACGGCTAGTATTAACTCCCTTTACCTGGACGCGTATTTACTGCCCTAGGCTCCTAGTAGTCCTGAATCAAATACAACCCTCCTGAAGCTCGAATACAGCCCTCTTGAAGCCCGAATACAGCCCTCTTGAAGCTTAAATACAGCCCTGAAAATGAATCAGTTTAGCCAATTCGACGTTTCTGACCCCTTTTCTCAACCACCACCACCAGCGCAGCCCCTGACCAGCGCGTCTGACGCGTTATCCCTGCCACCTCTAGCCACCTACCCCTCTAAAGAAGCCCTTTTTGAGGCTATTCAGAGCTGGGCTAAGCTACAAGGGTATGCCTTTACTGTAATTAGAAGCAAGCGGATTAAGGATGGGCG